>SKCR01009369.1:0-263193 GCA_019454045.1 Zanthoxylum bungeanum
GCCGTTACGCTTCCATAACGCGCATAAAGTGTAATACTAGTCTATTCCGCATTATCAATGTCCAGACTCGATAATACTACGACTAGGGATATTTAATGATTAACCTTTAGTGGATTGATATTGTCTCATATCTTATAATCTGGAACTAATCATAAGGACTTTTATCATTTATATATTCAAGTAATCTAATTACAAAATGATAAAATGGCAATTTTCTTTGTCACATAGTTAATTTTTACAAAAACCACAATGTCTTTTACAAATAATGATGTTATGGGTCACAATTGTCCAACAATCTCCCACTTGGCCTATAGCCAATCACTCAAGTATCTAACACCTAAACTATGTACATGTCGCTCAAACTTTTACTGAGGAATAGCCTTAGTCAGCGGATCTGCAATGTTGTCATCTGATGCGACCTTCTCAATCTTCACATCGCCACGATGCATGATCTCACGAATCAGATGGTAACGTCGAAGTATATGCTTGGATCGTTGATGAGACCGCGGTTCCTTAGCCTGCGATATAGCCCCAATTATTGTCACAATACAAAGGAACGGGCTCAGCTGCTAACAGAACTACTTCTGATCCAATTGGGAATTTACGGATCCAAACTGCCTCTTTTGTTGCCTCAACTGCAGCGATGTATTCCGCTTCTATTATTGAATCGGCAACAGTCTCTTGCTTGGAAGATTTCCAGCTCACTGCTCCGTTGTTCAAACAAAATATGTACCTGAGGGGTCTTTCCAAAGCGAAGTTGTTTCCGTACCATCGGTAAACAGAACCTCCTATTACACTTGCATGAGTATCCAATACCCAAATATATGAGACTATGCAGTTACGCTTCCATAACTCGCATAAGTGTAATACTAGCCTATTATGTATTATCGATGTCCAGTCTCGATAATACTATGACTAGAGATATTTAATGATTAAAACTTTAGTGGATTGATATTGTCTCATATCTTATTAATCCGGAACTAATCATAAAGACTTTTATCATTTATATATTCAAGTAATCTAATTACAAAATGATAAAATTGTAATTTCCTTTGTCACATAGTTAATTTGTACAAAAACCACAATGTATTTTACAAATAGTGATGCTATGGGTCATTATTGTCCAACAATATCCCACTTGGCCTATAGCCAATCACTCAAGTATCTAACATCTGAACTATGTACATGTCGCTCAAACTTTTACTGAGGAATAACCTTCGTCAGCGGATCTACAATGTTGTCATCTGATGCTACCTTATCGATCTTCACATCGCCACGATGTATGATCTCATGAATCAGATGGAAACGTCGAAGTACATGATTGGATCGTTGATGAGACCGCGGTTCCTTAGCCTGCGCTATAGCCCCGTTATTGTCACAATACAAAGGAACGGGCTCAGCTGCTAACAGAACTACTCCTAATCCAATTAAGAATTTACGGATCCAAACTGCCTCTTTTGCTGCTTCAGCTGCAGCGATATATTCCGCTTCTATTGTTGAATCGGCAACAGTCTCTTACTTGGAAGATTTCTAGCACACTGCTCTGTTGTTCAAACAAAATAAGTACCCAGATTGCGACTTACAATCGTCTTTATCGGTTTGGAAACTTGCATCGGTAAACCCAGTTACCTCAAGTTCTCCATCTCCATAGGTTAAGAAAGCATCTTTAGTTTGTCTAAGATACTTAAGGATGTTCTTAACCGCAACCCAGTGACCATCACCTGGATCGGCCTGATAGCGACTACACATGCTCAAAGCACGAGACATCAGGTCGCATACATATCATGGCATACATGATCGATCCGACTGCAGAAGCGAAGGGATCCGACTCATGTTGTCTCTCTCATCTTGAGTTTTAGGACACATGTCCTTAGATAGAGAGACGCCATGTGACACTGGCATACCACCCCCCTCTTAGACTGATCAATGTTGAATCTCTTCAACACTTTTCAATGTACGTGCTCTGGAAGAGTCCAAGCAGCTTTCTAGATCTATCCCGGTAGATATTTATTCCTAGAATAAGGCTGCTTCTCCCAAATCTTTCATGGAGAATTTTAATGAAAGCCAAGTTTTCACCGATTGTGGCATGGGAATGTCATTGCCAATAAGCAATACATCATCTACGTAAGGACAATGAATGTCAGTGTGTTCCCACTAACCTTCTTATATACACAAGGATCATCCTCGTTTTGAATGAAATCATATTCTTTTATGATCTAATCAAAACAATGGTTCCAAGAAAGAGATGTTTGCTTCAATCCATAAATGGATCGATTTAACTTGCAAACTTTGTTGGCATGTTTTGGTACGAAAAAACCGTCAGGCTGTTTCATATAAACATCCTCCAAAAGGTTTCTGTTAAGGAAAATGGTTTTGACGTCCATCTGCCTGTTGGACAATTATGACCCATAGCATCACTATTTGTACAGAACATGGTGTTGTTGTACAAATTAACTATGTGACAAAGGAAATTGCTCTTTTATCATTTTTAATTAGATTACCGAGATATATAAATGATAAAAGTCCATATGATTAGTTCCGGATTGATAAAATATGAGACAGTATCAATCCATGAAGGTTTAATCATTAAAACATCCCTAGTCGGACTATTATGTAGATTGGACATCGATAATGCGGAATAGACTAGTATTGCACTTGTGCGCGTTGTGGGAGCATAACGGCATAGTTCTCATTTATTTGGGTATTGGATACTCATGCAAGTGTAATAGAAGGTTGTGTTTTACCGATGTTACGGAAACAGCTTCGCTCTGGATAGACCCCTCAGAATTCCATTGGTAGTATGGACTATGTGTCTATGGAAGTCCGAATCAGGGTAGATGTATTTGGTCTTAACCTGAGACTTGAACCGCTAATACTTGCGACAATCAATATACTTTGGTTTTGGTCATCCAGGGCCTTAACCGGTTCTGTGTACCCCTCTTCTGGGATATTGAGAATCGTAGTGTATTGGGTGTGATGTCAAGATGGAAGTATCACTCCAGTCATAGTGGAGATGATGGTCACATAGGATACGGAACTAGTACTTATGTACTGCAGTCATCGGGATAATATGACTAGGTCATGATTATCCGATTATAGATACTAGTTACCAGAGATCCGACATGTGCTTCGTAAGGGGCAGACACAATTCCAGCCCCATGCCTAGTGTAGACAACAGAAATTGGTGACGCTGTTCTAGGCTCGCGGCCTAGTTGGGAAGTACGAAATAACATGGAGTCGCCCCCCGGTGTGAAGGGACAAAGATTTAAGGGCACTCACCCCTCGCAGGGAAGACCTCAAACCGTTGGGTTCGGAATGGTCCCTACTTCGTCACTTGTGATGATATAATTTGTGCAATGAACTAACCAAGTCTACTTAATTAATCATGCTCAAGGGTACTTAGATCTAACATGCTTTAATCCAAATAATTCCACGCAATGTAACACAACGAGCATATGAACCATTAAATCAAGATGTATAAATCATTATCCTAACACATATAAACCAATAATGTATAAGGAACACCTAAATATGCTTTAACAAATAAATTAACAACTAATTATACCATGCTTAAATAATAAACGAATAACCTAAAGACTATAAATGCTCAAATACAAATTTAGATGAGATGAGATATGTGTATCTTAAGTGGTACGTGGCATTGTATCCCGGTTCAGACCATACTACCGTCCATTCGGATATCGGCTATGGAATTTATGTCCGGGTTTCCATCGTATACCACAAAAGGGAACACATATCTCGCTCATCCAAAGAGAATATGCTGTGAGGGCACAACAGCATAGTTCTCATATATTTAAGTATTGGATACTTATGCAAGTGCAATAGGAGGTTGTGTTTTACCGATGGTACGGAAAACAGCTTCGCTCTGGATAGACCCCGCGGAATCCCATTGGTAGTATGTCTGCGTGTCTATGGGAGGCCGCATCAGGGTAGGTGTATATGGTCTTAACCTGAGACTTACATCGCTAGTACTTGCGACAATCGGTAAACTTTGGTTTTGGTGGTTGGGGACCCTAACCGTTTCTGTGTACACCTCTTCTGGGTTTATCGAGAATCGTAGTGTGCTGGATGTGATGTCAAGATGGAAGTATCGCTTCAGACATATGGAGGCGATGATCACGCAGGGCACAGAACTAGTACTCTATAAAAGGTTGCAACCGTCGGGACAATATGACTAGGTCAGGATTGTCTGATTTAAAGAGACTAGCTGCTTGATGTCCGATATATGTTTCGTACGGGGCAGACACATCTCCAGCCCCAGGCCTAGCATGTGATCATCCGATACTGGATCGATTTACGCAATACTACGGTATACTACGCCTGATACAGATCTTATATTCCTATTAGAATATTTCTGGAGAATTGGGTAGGCATGGCGCTTTGCTAGAAGCCAACCTTGTCTTGTGAATCGGTAAAGACGTAGTACGAGGTACGTACGTGTTCGGATTATCCGACGACCGTATTTACTGCCAAAATATCCGGAGATCTCTTGGGTCGCTTCCTGAAGATTCACCTATGATATTTGATTCGAACTTAATTAATCTTGGATTAATTGCGGAGAAACTTTATCTCGGATAAAGTGCCTTATTTAGAGAGAGAGAACGATTAATTTGGAATTAATCGATATAATTATTATATTCGATATAATAATCGAAATTCGATTTCGACGCGAAATTAAAATTAGATTTTAATTCGGGCGTACGAGTTAATTTAGAATTAATTCGTAAGCGACGTAAATAATAATTTCGCTAGGAGCGATTATTTATTTAAATCCGATTTAATTAACGTCGCGACGCTAGCTCGGTATTTCGGAAATATCGAACCCGAACGCGTGAGTGGACGTGGGCCCACTTTCATTGGGAAACGTGTGGGGCCCACATGACACTTGTCATTGATATGGCATTGCATGTTAATAGTGTACAAAACACTCTAAGGCATTGCATGGTGATAGTGTGCATTTCACTCAAAGGTTTTGCATGGAGTTTGAGTGTTTGACACTCTAAGCCATTGCATGGTTTATGTCATAGATTTATTATTAATTTAATAAATTATAACATAAATATAAATTGATTTTTGTTAGACAAAGATTAATTAATTCAAGACTTTACACCAAAAATTCTCTCTTCTCTCTCAAATGCCGAGAACTCCATTGACAAGGGCAAGGAAGATTTGATCTTCCATTTCTCCATTTTTGCTAGCACAAGCAAGGGATCAAAAGAGGTGATAGGGAAACCATCAAAGAGCTTGGAATACAAGAGCTTGGAGCTTGGAGTCTTCTTCCTCCTCTTGGCCGAACCATCCATCACTTGGAGCTTCTACCATTTGATCATCTTCTTCATCACAAGGCATTGTAAGTATGATTCCGCCATACTTCATGTTTAAATATATATTCTTTGTAGTATTTTACATGCTTAATCTTTCTTGGGACATATAATAGAAACCAACAATGGTATCATTGAGCTAGGTTTAAGCATGAAATACTTTAGGTTAAAATTTGGGTAAAATTGATTGAAGCATGTTCTTGTGAAATTTGATGAATGAGTATGCTTATATGTATGTTAAATGACATTATATGAAATCAATTTTATGAAAAATGCATTGGATGATTTTTCCAAAATTTTGACCTTGGCCGAATGGGTGTGTTAAATTGATTGAAGCATGTTCTTATGAAATTTGATTAATAAGTATGCTTGCATGTGTATAACATGATGTTATATGGAATCAATTTTATGAAAAATGCATTGGATGATTTTTCCCCACCTTGGCCGAATGGCATGATGAAATTGATATAAGCATGTTCTTATGAAATTTGATTAATAAGTATGCTTGCATGTGTATAACATGATGATATATGGAATCAATTTCATGAAAAATGCATTGGATGATTTTTCCCCAAATCCATGCCTTGGCCGAATGTGTTACTACTTGGAGTAGATTGAAATTTTTTGTGTTTAAGATCATTAGATGACTTAGAACGTGTACGGGACGTAGATTAGTAATTCAATCGGATTGAAAAACAAATCGACACAAATAACTCACCTTGGCCGAATGTACAAGGACATGAAATGGAGTTGATTTTTGATAAAATTAATGTTGGACATTTAATTTGACAAATACATGATTAATAAATTAAATGGGTATTTTTGAAATATTTGGTTTAATATATTAATCTTGGTATTACACTTTAATTAATTGGACTTTAATGTTTGGAATATTAAAATTTAATTAATGGGCTTTAATAATTTAATTGGGCCTTATGGGCTTAAAATTGGTTTTATGGCACTTAAGGGTGATTCCTTATTTGGGCTTGGCAATTGGGTTTGACCCACATTGACCAAAAGCCCAAGCCTTAATAAATCAATTCTAAGCCCATTTGACTTGAATTAAATTCAACATTGGATGTTAATTGGGCTTTGAGACCCAATAGGATTAGATTTAGAATCTAAGTCTTTAAAGCATATTAAAAGTGTAAACATTTGATTTGGAATTAAATAATTGGATTAGTATTGAATACGAATTGAATTAGATTTAATTAGTAGTTCGATATAATTCGCGAATTCGTACTTTATGTACTTATTCTCAATCGAGTTGGACTCGCACAAAATCAAACCGTTGTTTGAACATTGGATGATCACATTAACAAAGACTAATTAATTGGATTAGATTGGTTGTAAAAGCATGTCTTGTTTGAATATATATGTATGTGATGAATGATAGTGTATATCGGATGGATATTAGAAGGGAAAGGGTAATTTTAGAAATTATTGTAAATTTGGAATTTATTAATTGGACCTGCGTGTCCAGCCTTATCTCTTTATCTCTTTGTATTCTCTTCTCACCTAATTCCCCTCAATGTAAATGAGGTTTCTCTTATTGTATTATGTAATTGGGTAGTTGTAGAATAGTGCTAGCGGGGAGAGGAAAGGGAGTGATTTGTTCTAGGAACAAGTTGTTTAAATATCCATCCGCATATCACTATTACTTTACTTTACGCGCTTTATGATGTTTTAGAAGCATGCTTAAGGGTGTATGATGATGAGACCTAACAAAGATAAATAAATTGGTTGCCAATTACGCGAAAATCCCTCAATTTATATTAAGCTAAATATCCTTCCATTGAATGGTTCTTGTTCAAGATCCGAAGTTGGCATTGGTTTGTTTTTGACCAAAGTCAAGACCTTTGTCAACCTAGGATGTACTTGAATCATGAGAGTTTTGTTGCATATCGGTGTCTTGTCCAAATCGTGATTTTTATTGACCAAAGTCAAGGTCACTTTTTGTCCAACGACATTGATTACGAAACTTTCCTCGTCAATGGGTCTAGCTTAACCGGAATCATTAGGTTTGTTTTTTGGCCAAAGCCAAAGCCTAGTTGATTCGGAGGATATGGTTAGGAAATGTATTGGATACATTGACATTATACATATGTTTCGGACTTGGATGTCCACCTAACCGGATCTAGGAATTGGATGAGATCCAATTGATCATGGAGATCTACCGTTAAATAGCATACAATTTTTTATTGGCCAAAGTCAAGGTTGTGTGTTATTTAACGGGATCCTAGCCCACTAGGAAATTAGATTTCCCGAGTTGTCTACAGAGGGTTAGAAACTTGAAGAAAATAGTGGGAGGCTATTATTGAATTTGCAATTTCGTTCAGATACTTAGCCTTACGCGTCTTTCAAAAACATTTCGTCAATATTTTAATTAGTTGGACTAATATATTGTTATTTTTATTTGTAACAGTTTGACTGTACCCAATACATCGTTGACTTTATAGTTGGACTATAGTTGTCAAGATGATTGGCAAAGGTAATATCCGTGACATTATCATGGGCGATAATGTCTTCAGAGGGACAAACTTTGCCGACTGGGAAATGAACCTCAAGATAGTGCTTGGGGCTGAGAGGATACTGTATACTATTCAGAGACCTCTCCCGCCTAAACCCACTGAGCCACTGGAGCTAGAGTTATGGAAAACTCATAGTGATGATTGTGACCAAGCTCAGTCAGTTATGCTAGCTGCAATGACCCAGCATTTCAGACGCCAGAATAGGGACTTGGATCCCTATAACATGATGGCAAGATTGCGTGATCTTCACCGCACTAATAAGCGGATGAAGAGGTACGAGCTAGTAAGGAAACTCTTCCGCTCCCGGATGACAGATGGCGCATCAGTTGAAGCCCACGGGGCTCAAATGATTGCCGATATTGATGAGTTGGCCAATATGGGAATAGTCTTGGAGGCTGAGCTGACTATAGATATGATCTTGCAGTCACTTCCTGATACTTGGAAACAAATCATAGTCAACTATAAGTTGATGGATACAGATGACACTCTTGGAGAGCTGTTATCTATCTTGAAGGAGTCCGAAAGGGAACTCCTAAAGGGGAGCAAGCGCGAGGCGCATTTTGCATCGACCTCTCATGCGCCAAAGGGTGGCCCCAAGGCAATTGGAGGTGCAAAGAAGAAGAAGTTCAAGAAAAAGGGCAAAGGCAAGTTGACATCTGCTTCTAGGAAGCCAAGGGACAAATCTCACGACATCTGCCTCAACTGCGGCAAGAGGGGTCACTGGAAACGTGACTGCCGAATGGGCAAGGGGCAGAAGGAGGATATCAAGGATGGCAAGGCTATCGCTTCTGGTATGTTTGTTATTGAGATAAATATGAATACTTCTAGTTTTAAAAATTGGATTTTTGATTCTGGTTGTGGTGCTCATATTTGTACTGATGTGCAGGATCTGCAGGATAGCAGGGTGCTGGCATCCGGGGAGATGGATCTACGAGTTGGAAACGGAACACCAGTTGCTGTTTTGGCCGTAGGGACTTTTGTTTTAGTACTGCCCTCAGGGCATGAACTTAAACTTTTGAACTGTTATTTTGTACCTAGTTTAACTAGGAATATTATATCTGTATCCTTGTTAACCCAGCAGGGTTACACTTTTGTATTCAGGAACACTGGGTGTTATTTATATAAAAATGATGCAGAAATTTGCACAGCTGTTGCAAATAACGGTCTTTATATTTTGAATATAAATGAATCTCCTAAAATGACAAACAAAAGGCTCAAAAGAAGTAATCTAAAAGATGAAGCTTATATGTGGCATTGTCGTCTGGGACACATCAACAAGACTCGCATATCCACACTTTCGAAGAGTGGGTACTTGGACGAATTTGATCCCAATTCATATGACGTCTGCGAATCTTGTCTTTTAGGCAAAATGCCTAAATCACCTTTTAGTGGTAAAGGTGAACGTGCCACAGAACTGTTGGCTCTCGTTCATACTGACGTATGCGGGCCCATGTCTAGCCAGGCTAGAGGTGGTTTTCACTACTTCGTAACCTTTACAGATGATGCATCTCGTTATGGTTATGTGTATCTTATGAGACACAAGTCGGAAACTTTTGAGAAATTCAAAGAGTTTCGACACGAAGTGGAGAAACAAACAGGGAAGAGTATCAAGACATTACGGTCAGACCGTGGTGGCGAGTACTTAAGTTATGAGTTTCAAGATTACTTGAAAGAATATGGTATTCTTTCACAGTGGACTCCTCCTGGAACACCGCAATTAAACGGTGTGTCCGAACGGAGAAACCGCACCTTGTTGGACATGGTGAGGTCAATGATGAGTCGCACTGAGCTACCAATATCCTTCTGGGGATACGCATTAAACAGTGCTATACTTATTTTGAATAAGGTACCGTCGAAGTCTGTTGAACAGACTCCATATGAGATATGGACAGGAAGGAAACCAGGTTTCTCTTTCCTAAAGATTTGGGGATGCTGGGCATATGTTAAACGTTTGGAAGGTACCAAACTTGAACCCAAATCTGATAAATGCCTTTTCGTTGGATATCCTAGGGAAACCAAAGGATATTACTTCTATCACCCACAAGAGAACAAAGTATTTGTTGCTCTACAAGCATTTTTCCTTGAGAAGGATTTATAAATGCAGTGGTAAGTGGGAGGAAAGTAGAACTCGATGAAGATCGTAGTGATACTGTTCCTGGCAATGAATCAACGACGGAACAAGAACAGACCGTCCGGGATGAGTCTGTACCACAAACTTCACATACACAAGGACCGCGTAGGTCGGAGAGAGTCAGAACAATACCTGAGAGGTATGGGTTCCTGATCTCACCTCATATTGATATTAATCTTATTGAGGATAATGAGCCGGCTACGTATGAGGAAGCGATACAAAATATCGATTCCGCTTTATGGCAAGAAGCCATGAAGTCCGAGATGGATTCCATGTACGCCAACCAAGTTTGGACACTGGTTGATGCACCAGAAGGCGTAAAGCCTATTGGATGCAGATGGATCTTCAAGAAGAAGACCGACATGGATGGCAACATACAAACGTACAAAGCTAGGCTTGTAGCGAAGGGGTATCGTCAACAATATGGTATTGATTATGACGAAACCTTCTCACCCGTTGCCATGATTAAATCCATTCGGATAATGCTTGCAATAGCTGCATATTTCGACTTCGAGATATGGCAGATGGACGTTAAAACCGCTTTCCTTAACGGAAACCTTTTGGAGGATGTTTATATGCAACAGCCTGACGGTTTTATCGTACCTAGACTTGCAAACAAGGTTTGTAAGTTAAATCGATCCATTTATGGATTGAAGCAAGCATCACGGTCATGGAATCAGCGTTTTGATGAGATCATAAAGGAATATGATTTCGTGCAAAACGCAGATGACCCTTGTGTATACAAGAAGGTTAGTGGGAGAGCACTTACTTTTATTGTCCTTTATGTCGACGACGTATTGCTTATAGGCAATGACATTCCCATGCTAACGTCGGTGAAAGCTTGGCTTTCATTAAAATTCTCCATGAAAGATCTGGGAGAAGCAGCCTTTATTCTTGGAATAAAGATCTACAGGGATAGATCTAGAAAGCTGCTTGGACTCTCCCAGAGTACATACATTGATAAAGTGTTGAAGAGATTCAACATGGAACAATCCAAGAGGGGATTGGTTCCAATGGCACGAGGTACCTCTCTGTCTAAGGACATGTGTCCTAAGACTCAGGAAGAGAGAGACCACATGAGTCGGATACCGTTCGCCTCGGCAGTCGGATCGATCATGTATGCCATATGTACACGACCTGATGTCTCATATGCTTTGAGCATGTGCAGTCGCTATCAGGCCGATCCAGGTGAAGGTCACTGGATAGCAGTTAAGAATATCCTTAAGTATCTTAAAAGAACTAAGGATGCTTTCTTAATTTATGGAGGTGGAGAACTTGCGGTATCTGGGTATACCGATGCAAGTTTCCAAACCGACAAGGATGACTACAAGTCGCAATCCGGGTACATTTTTTGCTTGAATAACGGAGCAGTGAGCTGGAAATCTTCCAAGCAAGATACTGTTGCCGATTCAACAACAGAAGCGGAGTACATCGCTGCATCTGAAGCAGCAAAGGAGGCAGTTGGATCCGAAAGTTCCTAATCGGATTAGGAGTAGTTCCGTTAGCAGCTGAGCCCGTTCCATTGTATTGTGACAATAACGGGGCTATAGCACAGGCTAAGGAACCAAGGTCTCATCAAAGGTCCAAGCATGTTCTTCGACGTTACCATCTGATTCGGGAGATTATACATCGTGGCGATGTAAAGGTCGAGAAGGTCACATCAGATGACAACATTGCAGATCCGCTGACGAAGGCTGTTCTTCAGCAAGTTTTTGAACGACACATACATAGTTCGGGTATTAGATGCTTGAGTGACTGGCTATAGGCCAAGTGGGAGATTGTTAGACATTATGTCCCATAGCGTCACTGTTTGTAAATGATATTGTATTATTGTACAAAATTAACTATGTGATAATGAAATTGCCTTTTGCCGTTTTGTAATATTATTTACTTTGACTAATAAATGGCGAAAGTCCATATGATTAATACTGGATTGAGATGATATGAGACAGTATCAATCTATAAAAGTTTAATCATTAAATATCCCTAGTCGGAGTATTATCGAGATCGGACATCGATAATGCGGAATAGACTAGTATTGCGCTTGTGCACGTTGTGAGGGCACAACAGCATAGTTCTCATATATTTAAGTATTGGATACTTATGCAAGTGCAAGGAGGTTGTGTTTTACCGATGGTACGGAAAACAGCTTCGCTCTGGATAGACCCCGCGGAATCCCATTGGTAGTATGTCTGCGTGTCTATGGGAGGCCGCATCAGGGTAGGTGTATATGGTCTTAACCTGAGACTTACATCGCTAGTACTTGCGACAATCGGTAAACTTTGGTTTTGGTGGTTGGGGACCCTAACCGGTTCTGTGTACACCTCTTCTGGGTTTATCGAGAATCGTAGTGTGCTGGATGTGATGTCAAGATGGAAGTATCGCTTCAGACATATGGAGGCGATGATCACGCAGGGCACAGAACTAGTACTCTATAAAAGGTTGCAACCGTCGGGACAATATGACTAGGTCAGGATTGTCTGATTTAAAGAGACTAGCTGCTTGATGTCCGATATATGTTTCGTACGGGGCAGACACATCTCCAGCCCCAGGCCTAGCATGTGATCATCCGATACTGGATCGATTTACGCAATACTACGGTATACTACGCCTGATACAGATCTTATATTCCTATTAGAATATTTCTGGAGAATTGGGTAGGCATGGCGCTTTGCTAGAAGCCAACCTTGTCTTGTGAATCGGTAAAGACGTAGTACGAGGTACGTACGTGTTCGGATTATCCGACGACCGTATTTACTGCCAAAATATCCGGAGATCTCTTGGGTCGCTTCCTGAAGATTCACCTATGATATTTGATTCGAACTTAATTAATCTTGGATTAATTGCGGAGAAACTTTATCTCGGATAAAGTGCCTTATTTAGAGAGAGAGAACGATTAATTTGGAATTAATCGATATAATTATTATATTCGATATAATAATCGAAATTCGATTTCGACGCGAAATTAAAATTAGATTTTAATTCGGGCGTACGAGTTAATTTAGAATTAATTCGTAAGCGACGTAAATAATAATTTCGCTAGGAGCGATTATTTATTTAAATCCGATTTAATTAACGTCGCGACGCTAGCTCGGTATTTCGGAAATATCGAACCCGAACGCGTGAGTGGACGTGGCCCACTTTCATTGGGAAACGTGTGGGGCCCACATGACACTTGTCATTGATATGGCATTGCATGTTAATAGTGTACAAAACACTCTAAGGCATTGCATGGTGATAGTGTGCATTTCACTCAAAGGTTTTGCATGGAGTTTGAGTGTTTGACACTCTAAGCCATTGCATGGTTTATGTCATAGATTTATTATTAATTTAATAATTATAACATAAATATAAATTGATTTTTGTTTGACAAAGATTAATTAATTCAAGACTTTACACCAAAAATTCTCTCTTCTCTCTCAAATGCCGAGAACTCCATTGACAGGGCAAGGAAGATTTGATCTTCCATTTCTCCATTTTTGCTAGCACAAGCAAGGGATCAAAAGAGGTGATAGGGAAACCATCAAAGAGCTTGGAATACAAGAGCTTGGAGCTTGGAGTCTTCTTCCTCCTCTTGGCCGAACCATCCATCACTTGGAGCTTCTACCATTTGATCATCTTCTTCATCACAAGGCATTGTAAGTATGATTCCGCCATACTTCATGTTTAAATATATATTCTTTGTAGTATTTTACATGCTTAATCTTTCTTGGGACATATAATAGAAACCAACAGGTGGAAAAGGGCACGTTGCGGCAATTGGATGGCAAATGTGAGAGATTTGATTAGCGAGTGGGCTGTGAATGGTGTAGGGTTTAGGTGCGACGATTGAATTCGTTTGAGCGTGCTGAGGGTTCTTTTCTTGTGTGAATTATGTGTATGAGCCATCCCTGGTTTGAATCGTAGAGAGAGGTTATTTTTATAGGCAAGGGGATGGGTTTTTACCTTGTTGGGAAGGAATATGATTTGTGAGATATTCTTTTAATTAAATTGATAGAGGAAATCTTAATTAAGGGAAGTGTTTGATTTTTTTCTTTTTAGTTAAGGATCTGATTTAGTTAATTAGGCAAGGAATCCATGGGATTTTTTAAATTAGGAATGTGATTTATTTTAATTAGGAATGTTATTTATGGAATTTAATTTGGAATATTTAATTTGGGAAATGAATTTTAATTTGTGACATGCATTTTAAATGTTTTAATTATTTAATTTATGAGATGTGTTTTAAATGGGTTGTGTGTTTAAAAACAGAGGTCCAACAAGCGAACCCGAAGCGAAAAACCAGTGAGTTAAATCTGACAAAATGCTAATTTCCAACTTTCCCTTCCAACATCTGTTTCCGCGGCTTTCAAACTAAAGAGGTAGTGTCTCCAACGAGACTCATCATCGGGCTGATATGCAAAAATGCAATGCCTACAGTCGCCCCCACTTTGATGGGACTTGTGCAGTGTGTGACAATGACAATCCTATCAAAGTATGTGCAATGCATTTTTACTTACCTGGCTCGCCAGCTGTCACCTGGTCTGCCTGCGTGCTGAGTTGATAATGCAAACCCCGTACCTAGGGCGTCGCGGGTGCGTCTCCGTACCTAGAGTGCCGCAGTGATGATGTTGGTTGTCTGGATGCTAACCCCGTACCTAGGGTGTCGCAGTGACGTCTCCGTACCTAGAGAGCTACAAATGTCTGAATAGTCCACATGCCGTACCTGGCGTGCTAACCCCGTACCTAGGGCGTCGCTGTGGTCTGAATGCTAACCCCGTACCTAGGGTGTCGCAGTGACGTCTCCTTACCTAGAGAGCCACAAATGTCTAAATAGTCCACATGCCGTACCTGGCGTGCTAACCCCGTACCTAGGGCGTCGCTGTGGTCTGAATGCTAACCCCGTACCTAGGGTGTTGCAGTGACGTCTCCGTTCCTAGACAGCCACAAAATGTCTGAGTGCTAACCCCGTACCTAGGGTGTCGCGGTGATGCCTCCGTACCTAGAGTGCCATAAATGTCTGAGTGCTACCCCGTACCTAGGGTGTCCGGTGACGCCTCCGTAACTAGAGTGCCAAAAATGTCTGAGTGCTAACCCCATACCTAGGGTGTCGCGTTGACGCCTCCGTACCTAGAGTGCCACAAATGTCTGAGTGCTAACCATGTACCTAGGGTGTCGCGGTGACGCCTCCGTACCTAGAGTGCCACAAATGTCTGAATGCTAACCCCGTACCTAGGGTGTCGCGGTGACGCCTCCGTACCTAGAGTGCCACAAATGTCTGAATGCTAACCCCATACCTAGGGTGTCGCAGTGACGCCTCCGTACCTAGAGTGCCACAAATGTCTGAATGCTAACCTCGTACCTAGGGTGTCGCAGTTTTCTGGTTGTCGTACCTGGCTGAACTGATATCTCCATACCCGGAGTGCCGTACCTGGCAGAACTGATCTGATACCTCCATACCCGGAGTGCCGTACCTGGCTGATCTGATACTGATGTCTCAATACCCGGAGTGCCATACCCGGAAAAACTGATGTTGATAATGATGTTGGCCTCGCCCCCAGAGTGCCATACCCGGCGTGCCATACCCGGCGTGCCATTCTCGACGTGTCCATTCCTGGACAATATCTCCATTATCGGAGTGCCATTCCCGGCATGCCATTCTCGGCGTGCTCATTTTTGAGCTTTCCATTCCCGGACTATATCTCCATTCTCGGAGTGCCATTCCCGGCGTGCCATTCTCGGCGTTTCCATTCCTGGACTATATCTCCATTCTCGGAGTGCCATTTTTGGCGAGTGATGAGATAATGGTCCATTTCCGAACCGTGCTCCATTTTCGGAGTGCCATTTTCGGCATGCTAAACCCCATTTTCGAGGCATCGCTGATATGATGATGGTCCTTTCCGAACAGTGCTCCATTTCCGGAGTGCCATTTTCGGCATGCTAAACCCCATTTCCGAGGCATCGCTGATGTGATGATGGTCCATTTCCGAACCGTGCTCAATTCTAGAGTGTTACTGTGATGTGGTGTGATGAGGTCCATTCCCGAACCGTCACCGTGTTGTGGTCCATTCCCGAACCGATCTCCATTCCCGGAGTGTTACTGTGATGAGGTGTGATGAGGTCCATTCCTGAATCGTCACAGTGTTGTGGTCCCCAGAATGCCATACCCGGCAATGCTGATCTGATGTAATGTGGGCCTCGCCCCCAGAATGCCATACCCGGCAAGACTGATACTGATGTAATGTGGGCCTCGCCCCCAGAATGCCATACCCGACAAGACTGATACTGATGTAATGTGGGCCTCGCCCCTAGAATGCCATACCCAGCAATGCTGATACTGATGTACTGTGGGCCTCGCCCCCAGAATGCCATACTCGGCATGACTGATACTGATGTAATGTGGGCCTCGTCCCCAGAATGCCATACCCGACAAGACTGATACTGATGTAATGTGGGCCTCTCCCCCAGAATGCCATACCCGACAAGACTGATACTGATAAAGATGTGGGCCTCGCCCCCAGAGTGTCATACTCGGCAAGACTGATACTGATGCTAATATGGGCCTCGTCCTAAACTGATGCTGATGTGGGTCTCGCCCTAAACTGATGCTGATGTGGGCATCGGCCCTGGGATTCATTCCAAATTCTGACGACATGGGCCTCGGCCCTGGGATTCATTCCAAATTCCGAAGACGTGGGCCTCGGCCTTGGGATTCATTCCAATTTCTGAACACGTGAGCCTCAGCCCTGTGATTCATTCCCTGGATTCATTCCAAATTCTGACGACGTGGGCCTCGGCCTTGGGATCATTCTTGGATTCATTTCCCAAATCTGACGATGTGGGCCTCAGCCCTGGGATTCATTCCCTGGATTATTCCAAATTGACGATGTGGGCTCGGCCTTGGATTCATTCCTTTGATCATTTCCAAATTCGGAACGTCGTGGGCCTCGGCCCTTGTGATCATTCCCTGGATTCATTCCAAATTCCGACGTCGGGGCCTAAGCCTTGGGATTCATCCGTGGATTCATTCAAAATTCTGATGATGCTGTGGGCCTCAGCCTTGAGTTGATACTGAAGTGGGCTTCGCCCCAATGGATACTGATGTGGGCTCAACCCCGGGGACTATCCCCAAACGAATACTGATTGGGCCTCGACCCCAAACTGAAACTGATGTAGGCCTCAACTTGGGATAATTCCAAAACTGATGCTGATGTGGGCCTCGCCCCGGGACTCATCCCCCAAATCTGATATGACACTGATGTGGGTTAGACATTATGTCCCATAGCGTCACTGTTGTAAATGATATGGTATTATTGTACAAAATTAACTATGTGATAATGAAATTGCCTTTTGCCGTTTTGTAATATTATTTACTTTGACTAATAAATGGCGAAAGTCCATATGATTAATACTGGATTGAGATGATATGAGACAGTATCAATCTGTAAAAGTTTAATCATTAAATATCCCTAGTCGGAGTATTATCGAGATCGGACATCGATAATGCGGAATAGACTAGTATTGCGCTTGTGCACGTTGTGAGGGCACAACAGCATAGTTCTCATATATTTAAGTATTGGATACTTATGCAAGTGCAATAGGAGGTTGTGTTTTACCGATGGTACGGAAAACAGCTTCGCTCTGGATAGACCCCGCGGAATCCCATTGGTAGTATGTCTGCGTGTCTATGGGAGGCCGCATCAGGGTAGGTGTATATGGTCTTAACCTGAGACTTACATCGCTAGTACTTGCGACAATCGGTAAACTTTGGTTTTGGTGGTTGGGGACCCTAACCGGTTCTGTGTACACCTTTTCTGGGTTTATCGAGAATCGTAGTGTGCTGGATGTGATGTCAAGATGGAAGTATCGCTTCAGACATATGGAGGCGATGATCACGCAGGGCACAGAACTAGTACTATAAAAAGGTTGCAACCGTCGGGACAATATGACTAGGTCAGGATTGTCTGATTTAAAGAGACTAGCTGCTTGATGTCCGATATATGTTTCGTACGGGGCAGACACATCTCCAGCCCCAGGCCTAGCATGTGATCATCCGATACTGGATCGATTTACGCAATACTACGGTATACTACGCCTGATACAGATCTTATATTCCTATTAGAATATTTCTGGAGAATTGGGTAGGCATGGCGCTTTGCTAGAAGCCAACCTTGTCTTGTGAATCGGTAAAGACGTAGTACGAGGTACGTACGTGTTCGGATTATCCGACGACCGTATTTACTGCCAAAATATCCGGAGATCTCTTGGGTCGCTTCCTGAAGATTCACCTATGATATTTGATTCGAACTTAATTAATCTTGGATTAATTGCGGAGAAACTTTATCTCGGATAAAGTGCCTTATTTAGAGAGAGAGAACGATTAATTTGGAATTAATCGATATAATTATTATATTCGATATAATAATCGAAATTCGATTTCGACGCGAAATTAAAATTAGATTTTAATTCGGGCATACGAGTTAATTTAGAATTAATTCGTAAGCGACGTAAATAATAATTTCGCTAGGAGCGATTATTTATTTAAATTCGATTTAATTAACGTCGCGACGCTAGCTCGGTATTTCGGAAATATCGAACCCGAACGCGTGAGTGGACGTGGGCCCACTTCATTGGGAAACGTGTGGGGCCCACATGACACTTGTCATTGATATGGCATTGCATGTTAATAGTGTACAAAACACTCTAAGGCATTGCATGGTGATAGTGTGCATTTCACTCAAAGGCTTTGCATGGAGTTTGAGTGTTTGACACTCTAAGCCATTGCATGGATTATGTCATAGATTTATTATTAATTTAATAAATTATAACATAAATATAAATTGATTTTTGGTAATACAAAAATTAATTAATCAAAAACTCTCTCTTCTCTCTCAAATTGCCGAAACTTCACCATTGAAGGGCAAAGGAAGATTTGATCTTCCATTCTCCATTTTTGCTAGCACAAGCAAGGGATCAAAAGAGGTGATAGGGAAACCATCAAAGAGCTTGGAATACAAGAGCTTGGAGCTTGGAGTCTTCTTCCTCCTCTTGGCCGAAACCAACCAACCAACTTGGAGCTTGGAGATTCAAAGGTTTTGTTCATCTTCTTCATCACATAACTTTGTAAGTATGATTCCGCCATGCTTCAAGTCTTTTATATATATTCATTTTAGTATTTCATATGTTTAATCTTTGTTTGGGACCTATATAATAGAAAACCAACAATGGTATCATTGAGCTAGGTTTAAGCATGAAATACTTTAGGTTAAAATTGGGTAAAATTGATTGAAGCATGTTCTTGTGAAATTTGATGAATGAGTATGCTTATATGTATGTTAAATGACATTATATGAAATCAATTTTATGAAAAATGCATTGGATGATTTTTCCCCAAAATTTTGACCTTGGCCGAATGGGTGTGTTAAATTGATTAAAAGCATGTTCTTATGAAATTTGATTAATAAGTATGCTTGCATGTGTATAACATGATGTTATATAGAATCAATTTTATGAAAAATGCATTGGATGATTTTTCCCCACCTTGGCCGAATGGCATGATGAAATTGATATAAGCATGTTCTTATGAAATTGATTAATAAGTATGCTTGCATGTGTATAACATGATGATATATGGAATCAATTTCATGAAAAATGCATTGGATGATTTTTCCCCAAATCCATGCCTTGGCCGAATGTGTTACTACTTGGAGTAGATTGAAATTTTTTGTGTATAAGATCATTAGATGACTTAGAACGTGTACGGGACGTAGATTAGTAATTCAATCGGATTGAAAAACAAATCGACACAAAAAACTCACCTTGGCCGAATGAACAAGGACATGAAATGGAGTTGAATTTTGATAAAATTAATGTTGGACATTTAATTTGACAAAAATACATGATTAATAAATTAAATGGGTATTTTTGAAATATTTGGTTTAATATATTAATCTTGATATTACATTAATTAATTGGACTTTAATGTTTGGAATATTAAAATTTAATTAATGGGCTTTAATAATTTAATTGGGCCTTATGGGCTTAAATTGGTTTTATGGCACTTAAGGGTGATTCCTTATTTGGGCTTGGCAATTGGGTTTGACCCACATTGACCAAAAGCCCAAGCCTTAATAAATCAATTCTAAGCCCATTTGACTTGAATTAAATTCAACATTGGATGTTAATTGGGCTTTGAGACCCAATAGGATTAGATTTAGAATCTAAGTCTTTAAAGCATATTAAAAGTGTAAACATTTGATTTGGAATTAAATAATTGGATTAGTATTGAATACGAATTGAATTAGATTTAATTAGTAGTTCGATATAATTCGCGAATTCGTACTTTATGTACTTATTCTCAATCGAGTTGGACTCGCACAAAATCAAACCGTTGTTTGAACATTGGATGATCACTTAATAAGACTAATTAATTGGATTAGATTGGTTGTAAAAGCATGTCTTGTTTGAAATATATATGTATGTGATGAATGAATAGTGTATATCGGATGGATATTAGAAGGGAAAAGGGTAATTTTAGAAATTATTGTAAATTTGGAATTTATAAATTGGACCTGCGTGTCCAGCCTTATCTCTTTATCTCTTTGTATTCTCTTCTCACCTAATTCCCCTCAATGTAAATGAGGTTTCTCTTATTGTATTATGTAATTGGGTAGTTGTAGAATAGTGCTAGCGGGGAGAGGAAAGGGAGTGAGTGATTTGTTCTAGGAACAAGTTGTTTAAATATCCATCCGCATATCACTATTACTTTACTTTACGCGCTTTATGATGTTTTAGAAGCATGCTTAAGGGTGTATGATGATGAGACCTAACAAAGATAAATAAATTGGTTGCCAATTACGCGAAAAATCCCTCAAACAATATTAAGCAATTTTCCTTCCGTTGAATGATTCTTTCTCAAGATCCGAAATTGGCATTGGTTTGTTGGCCAAAGTCAAGACCTTTGTCAATTGAGGATGTGTTTGAATCATGAGAATTTTGTTACACATCGGTGTCTGTCCAAGTTGTGATTTTTGGCCAAAGTCAAGATCACTTCTTGTCCATCGACATTGATTACGAAATTTTCTTGTCAATGGGTCCCGCTTAAGGAATCATTAGGTTTGTTGTGCCAAAGCCAAGGCTTAGTTGATTCAGAGGAAATGGTTAGGAAAATGTATTGGATACATTGACATATGTATTAGATATATATGTTTGAACTTGGATGTCCACCTAACCGGATCTAGGAATTGGATGGGATCCAATTGATCTTCGAGATCTACCTAGTTAAATATCATACAACTTGTGGCCAAAGTCAAGGTTGTGTGTTATTTAACAGGATCCTAGCCCACTAGGAAATTAGATTTCCCGAGTTGTCTACAGAGGGTTAGAAACTTGAAGAAAATAGTGGGAGGCTATTATTGAATTTGCAATTTCGTTCAGATACTTAGCCTTACGCGTCTTTCAAAACATTTCATCAATATTTTAATTAGTTGGACTAATATATTGTTATTTTTATTTGTAACAGTTTGACTGTACCCATAACATCGTTGACTTTATAGTTGGACTATAGTTGTCAAGATGATTGGCAAAGGTAATATCCGCGACATAATCATGGGTGATAATGTCTTCAGAGGGACAAACTTTGCCGACTGGGAAATGAACCTCAAGATAGTGCTTGGGGCTGAGAGGATACTGTATACTATTCAGAGACCTCTCCCGCCTAAACCCACTGAGCCACTGGAGCTAGAGTTATGGAAAACTCATAGTGATGATTGTGACCAAGCTCAGTCAGTTATGCTAGCTGCAATGACCCAGCATTTCAGACGCCAGAATAGGGACTTGGATCCCTATAACATGATGGCAAGATTGCGTGATCTTCACCGCACTAATAAGCGGATGAAGAGGTACGAGCTAGTAAGGAAACTCTTCCGCTCCCGGATGACAGATGGCGCATCAGTTGAAGCCCACGGGGCTCAAATGATCGCCGATATTGATGAGTTGGCCAATATGGGAATAGTCTTGGAGGCTGAGCTGACTATAGATATGATCTTGCAGTCACTTCCTGATACTTGGAAACAAATCATAGTCAACTATAAGTTGATGGATACAGATGACACTCTTGGAGAGCTGTTATCTATATTGAAGGAGTCCGAAAGGGAACTCCTAAAGGGGAGCAAGCGCGAGGCGCATTTTGCATCGACCTCTCATGCGCCAAAGGGTGGCCCCAAGGCAATTGGAGGTGCAAAGAAGAAGAAGTTCAAGAAAAAGGGCAAAGGCAAGTTGACATCTGCTTCTAGGAAGCCAAGGGACAAATCTCACGACATCTGCCTCAACTGCGGCAAAGAGGGGTCACTGGAAAAGTGACTGCCGAATGGGCAAGGGGCAGAAGGAGGATATCAAGGATGGCAAGGCTATCGCTTCTGGTATGTTTGTTATTGAGATAAATATGAATACTTCTAGTTTTAAAAATTGGATTTTTGATTCTGGTTGTGGTGCTCATATTTGTACTGATGTGCAGGATCTGCAGGATAGCAGGGTGCTGGCATCCGGGGAGATGGATCTACGGGTTGGAAACGGAACACCAGTTGCTGTTTTGGCCGTAGGGACTTTGTTTTAGAACTGCCCTCGGGGCATGAACTTAAACTTTTGAACTGTTATTATGTACCTAGTTTAACTAGGAATATTATATCTGTATCCTTGTTAACCCAGCAGGGTTACACTTTTGTATTCAGGAACACTGGGTGTTATTTATATAAAAATGATGCAGAAATTTGCACAGCTGTTGCAAATAACGGTCTTTATATTTGAATATAAATGAATCTCCTAAAATAACGAACAAAAGCTCAAGAGAAATAATCTAAAAGATGAAGCTTATATGTGGCATTGTCGTCTGGGACACATCAACAAGACTCGCATATCCACACTTTCGAAGAGTGGGTACTTGGACGAATTTGATCCCAATTCATATGACGTCTGCGAATCTTGTCTTTTAGGCAAAATGCCTAAATCACCTTTTAGCGGTAAAGGTGAACGTGCCACAGAACTGTTGGCTCTTGTACATACTGACGTATGCGGGCCCATGTCTGGCCAGGCTAGAGGTGGATTTCACTACTTCGTAACCTTTACAGATGATGCATCTCGTTACGGTTATGTGTATCTTATGAGACACAAGTCGGAAACTTTTGAGAAATTCAAAGAGTTTCGACACGAAGTGGAGAAACAAACAGGGAAGAATATTAAGACATTACGGTCAGACCGTGGTGGTGGCGAATACTTAAGTTATGAGTTTCAAGATTACTTGAAAGAATATGGTATTCTTTCACAGTGGACTCCTCCTGGAACACCGCAATTAAACGGTGTGTCCGACGAGAAGGAGAAAACCGCACCTTGTTAGACATGGTAAGGTCAATGATGAGTCGCACTGAGCTACCAATATCCTTCTGGGGATATGCATTAAACAGTGCTATACTTATTTTGAATAAGGTACCGTCGAAGTCTGTTGAACAGACTCCATATGAGATATGGACAGGAAGGAAACCAGGTTTCTCTTTCCTGAAGATTTGGGGATGCTGGGCATATGTTAAACGTTTGGAAGGTACCAAACTTGAACCCAAGTCAGATAAATGCCTTTTCGTAGGATATCCTAGGGAAACCAAAGGATATTACTTCTATCACCCACTAGAGAACAAAGTATTTGTTGCTCTACATGCGGTTTTCCTTGAGAAGGAATTCCTAAATGCAGTGGCAAGTGGGAGGAAAGTAGAACTCGATGAAGATCGTAGTGATACTGTTCCTGGCAATGAATCAATGACGGAACATGAACAGACCATCCGGGATGAGTCTGTACCACAAACTTCACATACACAAGGACCGCGTAGGTCGGAGAGAGTCAGAACAATACCTGAGAGGTATGGGTTCCTGATCTCACCTCATGTAGATATTAATCTTATTGAGGATAATGAGCCGGCTACGTATGAGGAAGCGATACAAAATATCGATTCCGCTTTATGGCAAGAAGCCATGAAGTCCGAGATGGATTCCATGTACGCCAACCAAGTTTGGACACTGGTTGATGCACCAGAAGGTGTGAAGCCTATTGGATGCAAATGGATCTTCAAGAAGAAGACCGACATGGATGGCAACGTACAAACGTACAAAGCTAGGCTTGTAGCGAAGGGGTATCGTCAACAATATGGTATTGATTATGACGAAACCTTCTCACCCGTTGCCATGATTAAATCCATTCGGATAATGCTTGCAATAGCTGCATATTTCGATTACGAGATATGGCAGATGGACGTTAAAACCGCTTTCCTAACGGAAACCTTTTGGAGGATGTTTATATGCAACAGCCTGACGGTTTTATCGTACCTAGACTTGCAAACAAGGTTTGTAAGTTAAATCGATCCATTTATGGATTAAAGCAAGCATCACGGTCATGGAATCAGCGTTTTGATGAGATCATAAAGGAATATGATTTCGTGCAAAACGCAGATGACCCTTGTGTATACAAGAAGGTTAGTGGGAGAGCGAGAGCACTACTTTTATTGTCCTTTATGTCGATGACGTATTGCTAATAGGCAATGACATTCCCATGCTGACGTCGGTGAAGGTGAAAGCTTGGCTTTCATTAAAATTCTCCATGAAAGATCTGGGAGAAGCAGCCTTTATTCTTGGAATAAAAATCTACAGGGATAGATCTAGAAAGCTGCTTGGACTCTCCCAGAGTACATACATTGATAAAGTGTTGAAGCGATTCAACATGGAACAATCCAAGAGGGGATTGGTTCCAATGATACGAGGTACCTCTCTGTCTAAAGACATGTGTCCTAAGACTCAGGAAGAGAGGGACAACATGAGTCGGATACCGTTCGCCTCGGCAGTCGGATCGATCATGTATGCTATGATATGTACACGACCTGATGTCTCATATGCTTTGAGCATGTGCAGTCGCTATCAGGCCGATCCAGGTGAAGGTCACTGGATAGCAGTTAAGAATATCCTTAAGTATCTTAAACGAACTAAGGATGCTTTCTTAATTTATGGAGGTGGAGAACTTGCGGTATCTGGGTATACCGATGCAAGTTTCCAAACCGACAAAGATGACTACAAGTCGCAATCCGGGTACATTTTTTTTGAATAACGGAGCAGTGAGCTGGAAATCTTCCAAGCAAGATACTGTTGCCGATTCAACAACAGAAGCGGAGTACATCGCTGCATCTGAAGCAGCAAAGGAGGCAGTTTGGATCCGAAAGTTCCTAATCGGAGTAGGGGTAGTTCCGTTAGCAGCTGAGCCCGTTCCATTGTATTGTGACAATAACGGAGCTATAGCACAGGCTAAGGAACCAAGGTCTCATCAAAGGTCCAAGCATGTTCTTCGACGTTACCATCTGATTCGGGAGATTATACATCGTGGCGATGATGTAAAGGTCGAGAAGGTCACATCAGATGACAACATTGCAGATCCGCTGACGAAGGCTGTTCTTCAGCAAGTTTTTGAACGACACATACATAGTTCGGGTATTAGATGCTTGAGTGACTGGCTATAGGCCAAGTGGGAGATTGTTAGACATTATGTCCCATAGCGTCACTGTTTGTAAATGATATGGTATTATTGTACAAAATTAACTATGTGATAATGAAATTGCCTTTTGCCGTTTTGTAATATTATTTACTTTGACTAATAAATGGCGAAAGTCCATATGATTAATACTGGATTGAGATGATATGAGACAGTATCAATCTGTAAAAGTTTAATCATTAAATATCCCTAGTCGGAGTATTATCGAGATCGGACATCGATAATGCGGAATAGACTAGTATTGCGCTTGTGCACGTTGTGAGGGCACAACAGCATAGTTCTCATATATTTAAGTATTGGATACTTATGCAAGTGCAATAGGAGGTTGTGTTTTACCGATGGTACGGAAAACAGCTTCGCTCTGGATAGACCCCGCGGAATCCCATTGGTAGTATGTCTGCGTGTCTATGGGAGGCGGCCGCATCAGGGTAGGTGTATATGGTCTTAACCTGAGACTTACATCGCTAGTACTTGCGACAATCGGTAAACTTTGGTTTTGGTGGTTGGGGACCCTAACCGGTTCTGTGTACACCTTTTCTGGGTTTATCGAGAATCGTAGTGTGCTGGATGTGATGTCAAGATGGAAGTATCGCTTCAGACATATGGAGGCGATGATCACGCAGGGCACAGAACTAGTACTCTATAAAAGGTTGCAACCGTCGGGACAATATGACTAGGTCAGGATTGTCTGATTTAAAGAGACTAGCTGCTTGATGTCCGATATATGTTTCGTACGGGGCAGACACATCTCCAGCCCCAGGCCTAGCATGTGATCATCCGATACTGGATCGATTTACGCAATACTACGGTATACTACGCCTGATACAGATCTTATATTCCTATTAGAATATTTCTGGAGAATTGGGTAGGCATGGCGCTTTGCTAGAAGCCAACCTTGTCTTGTGAATCGGTAAAGACGTAGTACGAGGTACGTACGTGTTCGGATTATCCGACGACCGTATTACTGCCAAAATATCCGGAGATCTCTTGGGTCGCTTCCTGAAGATTCACCTATGATATTTGATTCGAACTTAATTAATCTTGGATTAATTGCGGAGAAACTTTATCTCGGATAAAGTGCCTTATTTAGAGAGAGAGAACGATTAATTTGGAATTAATCGATATAATTATTATATTCGATATAATAATCGAAATTCGATTTCGACGCGAAATTAAAATTAGATTTTAATTCGGGCATACGAGTTAATTTAGAATTAATTCGTAAGCGACGTAAATAATAATTTCGCTAGGAGCGATTATTTATTTAATTCGATTTAATTAACGTCGCGACGCTAGCTCGGTATTTCGGAAATATCGAACCCGAACGCGTGAGTGGACGTGGGCCCACTTTATTGGGAAACGTGTGGGGCCCACATGACACTTGTCATTGATATGGCATTGCATGTTAATAGTGTACAAAACACTCTAAGGCATTGCATGGTGATAGTGTGCATTTCACTCAAAGGCTTTGCATGGAGTTTGAGTGTTTGACACTCTAAGCCATTGCATGGATTATGTCATAGATTTATTATTAATTTAATAAATTATAACATAAATATAAATTGATTTTTGGTAATACAAAAATTAATTAATCAAAAACTCTCTCTTCTCTCTCAAATTGCCGAAACTTCACCATTGAAGGGCAAAGGAAGATTTGATCTTCCATTCTCCATTTTTGCTAGCACAAGCAAGGGATCAAAAGAGGTGATAGGGAAACCATCAAAGAGCTTGGAATACAAGAGCTTGGAGCTTGGAGTCTTCTTCCTCCTCTTGGCCGAAACCAACCAACCAACTTGGAGCTTGGAGATTCAAAGGTTTTGTTCATCTTCTTCATCACATAACTTTGTAAGTATGATTCCGCCATGCTTCAAGTCTTTTATATATATTCATTTTAGTATTTCATATGTTTAATCTTTGTTTGGGACCTATATAATAGAAACCAACAGTGGGTCTCGACCCTGAGACTCATCCCCAAATCTGATATTGATGCTGTGGGCCTCGCCCCCAAGCTGATACTGATAGGGGCCTCTTCCCGAACTGTTAGTGATATGGGCCTCGCCCCTGAACTGATATTGATATGGGCCTCGCCCCAAACTGATACTAATATGGGCTCGCCCCCATGCTGACTCTAATGTGGGCCTCGCCCATGTTGATACTGATATGGGCCTCGCCCCAACGGATACTGATATGGGCCTCACCCCCATGCTGATACTGATATGGGCTCAGCCCTGTGACTCATACCCCAAAACTACTACTCGTATGTTGCTGATTCTGTTCTGGTGGCTTGTCTTTGCTGTTTCTCTTTTTCTTCTTTGAAACCTGTGAAAACAAAACAAACACAAAAAAAGAATGCAAAATATGTTAGTGTATGCATGCATGCATGAATGATTTTCCTATCCCGCTGGGTTAGGTTTTCCGCCAGTTCTCCAGGTGATTGCTCAGTCTTCTCTCTGGTCTCATGACTCAATATCTTGTTATGTCCCTGATTCACGAGTGGTAGACTGGTTGCCCCAGTCTTGGTTTAGCTTTCTGCTCTCTGCTGTTTGCACTTGGTCAAGATGAACCACATGGTGGGGCCTTCCATATCATACTATATCACATGCTACGAAATAGTCCCAATAGTTACACATATTATTGCCCTCAAAGAATGTTCAGTATTGAAACCAGAGAAACTTCAAAACATTCAACGCAACTCAAATCCAAGTCTTTGAATAAATGATCTAAGCCAGACTCAAAGTGTGTGTGTGCAAAGGTTCATTTGCAGATTCATCCCTAGGTAAGCTAACTCAATGATTTCGTTTCAAAAATTGGGATCGATGGGTCAAACCAACCTAGATGTCTCAATTATGCCTACAGTTGCTTTTCTGTGCTCAATGTGGTATGGTTTTCTTTCTCTTTTGTCTTTTTTTTTCTTTTTGAACTTCTTCTTTTTTCTTTTCTTTTCTTTTTCTCTTTTTTTCTTTCTTTTTTTTTTCAACACACCTACCCTTTAAGGTAGCATTTCTCCTCATGGTGGTCCTAATACTCGCCCATGGGTAGCTTCACGCTTATTGGTTATAGGTGGTTTAATTCTTTTCTTTAGAGACTTTTCTTTCATTTTCAACCATACCACACATCATAACATAAGCAAATCAAGATAGACATCTAAGCAAACGGTCATTCACCGACCTACAATTTCTTCAACTAGTCACCTTGCCAACTACTCAGGTTTTCACCGCTAAGAACCTATAGTGAAGTGCTTACGAGTCTATCATAGATCAATCACTCAAAGTATCAGATAAAAGTACATCAAGAGTTTATCGTTTCTAAGGTTTCACCTTAAAGCAATCAATTTCTAAAAACAAACAACAATTTTTTTTCTTTTTTTTTCTTTTTTTTTCTTTTTTTTTCTTTCTTTTTTTTTTCTTAAATTTTTTTTTTCAACACACCTACCCTTTAAGGTAGCATTTCTCCTCATGGTGGTCCTAATACTCGCCCATGGGTAGCTTCACGCTTATCGGTTATAGGTGGTTCAATTCTTTTTTTTAGAGACTTTTCTTTCATTTTCAACCATACCACACATCATAACATAAGCAAATCAAGATAGACATCTAAGCAAACGGTCATTCACCGACCTACGATTTCTTCAACTAGTCACCTTGCCAACTACTTAGTTTTTCACCGCTAAGAACCTATAGTGAAGTGCTTACGAGTCTAACATAGATCAATCATTCAAAGTATCAGATAAAAGCACATCAATGGTTTATCGTTTCTAAGATTTCACCCTAAAGCAAACGATTTCATCATTGGACTTATGTCTAACTATCAAAGACTAAAAACAAACAACATTTTTTTTCTTTTTTAAAGGCCCCCCAATGGTCTTTCTATCATTGCAGTAAAGTTCTCTGTTCCTCGGTTTCCTTTTCCACGATATCCATGTTTGCTAAACTCTTCTTTGACAAGTCTTCTTTTTCCTAACCCAACAGATATCTATGATGGATTTTAAGACACGAGGTTTAACATGATGCATGTATGCATGAGATGCATGGGATGTATGAGACATAATATGCATGGGGTTATCAAAAGCATAAAGGGTGGCCCCAATAGGTCATACAACTATGGTTCACATGTGGGTTTACGGGAGTGTGGACAAAGGCTTTCATTTGACGAAGGATTACCCACAACTAGGACTCCCCACTCAAGGGTTCGAGCGACCAAGTGAGTGCACCTTTTTTATACCTTACGGTACGTGCTAACGAGTTATGGTGTGTGACTAACTGTCGAATGGATTTCCCGTTGTAGATTCCCCAGAGGGAGGGTGTAGCGAGGCTCTCTTAAGTACCCAAGCCCCTTAGGCTCTTATCACTTGGTATCAGGAATAAACAACGAGTCCTCCAAACTAGTTTGTCACAATGAGCTACAAGTAATGATTATCTCGGTGTCTTCACAGCTTTTCCTTATAAAAAGGTAGTGAGTGAAGGAAGACATCGAACCATTACCTAGCCTTAACAATGCCTTTGATTACACCTCTTTCAACTCACTATAGAAACGATTAACTAAAGCACAAATCATAAACATCACAAGACATGATTTCGGGGCCGATTCAAAATATCCCCAGTGGAGTCGCCAGACTGTAGACAACAGAAATCGGCGACGCTGTTCTAGGCTCGCGGCCTAGTTGGGAAGTACGAAATAACATGGAGTCGCCACCCGGTGTGAACCGGACAAAGATTTAAGGCCGCACTCACCCTCGCAAGGGAAGACCTCAAACCGTTGGGTTCGGAATGGTCTCTTACTTATGTCACTTGTGATAATATAATTTGTGCAATGAACTAACCAAGTCTACTCAATAATCATGCTCAAGGGTACTTAGATCTAACATGCTTTCATCCAAATAATTCCACGCAATGTAACACAACGAGCATATTGAACCATTAAATCAACATGTATAAATCATTGTCATAACACATCATAAACCAATAATATGTATAAGGAACAACCTAAATATGCTTTAACAAATAAATAACAACTAAATTATACCATGCTTTAAATAATAAACGAATAACCTAAAGACTATAACATGCTCAAATACAAATTTGGATGAGACGAGATATGTGTATCTTAAGTGGTACGTGGCATTGTATCCCGAGTGCAGACCATACTACCGTCCATTCGGAATCGGCTATGGAATTTATGTCCGGGTTTCCATCCGATATACCACAAAAGGGAACACATATCCCGCTTATCCAACAATCACATCGTGCCTCAAACGACTCTCATGCAATTATATATTAAAATAAATAAACAAAAATAAAGAAGATAAGTAAAAAGGGTGCCCTCAGGTCTAACCTCTTTTGTCGTCTAAGAAAGGGCATTACACGTCCATTGGAAGGGAGATTGATCCGATGCTTTTCCGATTTGTCTACTCAATGTCTTTCCTCGCTGTTTTGCTGTTCGGCTGCTGTTTTTTACTCCGTTTTGCTGCTGTTTTTGTTGTATTTTCTAGTGCAGTTTTATGGTAAATTTGGGGGCTGTTCTCGGCAGTCTCGGGGGCTGTTTTGGGTAGTTTCAAGGGGCTATTTTGGGGTGGATTTCTGGACTGGTTTTGGTCACTGTTTTGATGTCAATGAAGGGGGAGTTTGTTTATTGTGTGAAGTTGGTGAGTGTGTGTCAGTTGGTGGGATTGCGGGTATTGGCTTAATGGCAGGCGTGCAACGTGTGGAGACAGGCTTAGGCGTGAGGGGCAGTACGCGTGAGTGTAGTGTGTTTTAGGCGTGGCTTCAACGTGGTCAAGGAGGCTGAGTGGCTGTGAATTGGTGCGTGAAGCTGAACGTGGAGCAGAGTTGTTAGGCGTGAAGAGTGGGAACGTGGGGGTGAGGGCCAAGTGTTATGCTAGGCGTGAACGTTTGCAGGTGGAAAAGGGCAAGGTGCGGCAATTGGAGGCAAATTTGTGAGAGATGTGATTAGCGAAGTGGGCGTGAATGGTGTGGGATTTAGGTGCGACGATTGAAGTCGTTTGAGAGTTGGCTGAGGGTTATTTTCTTGTGTGAATTATGTGTATGAGCCAGCCCGGGTTTGAATGTGTGGAGATGGGTTATTTTTATAGGCAAGGGGATGGGTTTTACCTTGTTGGGGAATGAATATGATTTGTGAGATATTCTTTTAATTAAAATGTGATAGGGGAAATCTTTAATTAAGGGAAGTGATTTGATTTTTTCTTTTTAGTTAAGGATATGATTTAGTTTAATTAGGCAAGGAATCCATGGGATTTATTTAAATTAGGAATGTGATTTATTTTAATTATGAATGTTATTTATGGAATTTAATTTGAATATTTTAATTTGGGAAATGAATTTTAATTTGTGACATGCATTTTAAATGTTTTAATTATTTAATTTGTGAGATGTGTTTTAAATGGGTTTGGTGTGTTTAAAAACAGAGGTCCAACAAGCGAACCCGAAGCGAAACAAGCGAGTTAAATCTGACAAAATGCTAATTTTCAACTTTACCCTTCCAACGTCCGTTTCCCGCGGCTTTCACAACTAAAGAGGTAGTGTCTCCATACGAGACTCATCATCGGGCTGATATGCAAAAATGCAATGCCTACACCTAGCACGTGACATCTTATGCTGGATCGCAATACGCAAAACTATGTATACTACGCCTGATATAGATTACATATTCATTTAAGAATATTTCTAGAGAATTGGGTAGGCACGGTGCTTTGCTAGAAGCCAACCATGTCTAGTAAATTGGTAAAAACGTAGTATCGGCTGATATGCAAAAATGCAATGCCTACACCTAGCACGTGACATCTTATGCTGGATCGCAATACGCAAAACTATGTATACTACGCCTGATATAGATTACATATTCATTTAAGAATATTTCTAGAGAATTGGGTAGGCACGGTGCTTTGATAGAAGCCAACCATGTCTAGTAAATTGGTAAAAACGTAGTACTAGGTACGTACGTGTTCGGATATTCCGACGACCGAATTTACTGCCAACATATCCGGGGATCTCATAGGTCGCTTCCCGAAGATTCACCGATGACGTATGACTCGCACATAATTAATCTGGGATTAATTAGTAGAGAGGGAAAATTAATCTAGGATTAATTACGAAGATATTTTATCTGGGATAAAATATTATTTAAGAGAGAGAGCGATTAATTTGGAATTAATCGATAAAATAATATATTCGATATATTAAACGAAATGGAATTTTGACGCGGAATTAAAATTAGATTTTAATTCGAGCCAGCGAGTTAATTTAGAATTAATTCACTAGTGATGTGAATAGTAATTTTGCTAGACATAATTATTTAATTAAATTTGATTTAATTACGTTGCAACAGAAAATTAGTTAATTCGGAATTAGCGAACCCTAGCCCAGGAGTGTTTACGGGCCCACTCGCATTTCGAATCAAGTGGGGCCCATAAGTCACATCACGCGTCACATCATTATTCTATCAAGTGATGGAAGTCGCATGACTTTGAGTGATGTGATGCTTGTCATCATTGATTGATGTAAGTGGTTGAAAGACTTTAAAAACCTTGTACCTTTTTGGAAAAGAGGAAATTGGTATTTGTTTTTTTGAAAATCAAAAACCAATAACACATTACAACTTCTCTTTTCTCTCTGCCTCCTATTTGGCCATGGAGCCAAAATTTCTCTCTCAATTTTTCTCTCAATGCCGAGAGTCAAAAGGAGCAAATGAAGGATTTGTGGCAATTTTTCCATGTGCTAGCACACTAAAGAGGTCAAACAAAGTTGATAGGGAAACTCATTCATGAGCATGGAATCACACTTAAATCTTGGAGCTTGAAGATCATCCATGGAGGGCTTGACCGAACACAAGGAGCAAAAAACTTGGGCATTGCCGAGAGCTTCAAGGATGAAGAAATTTTTTGTGTTTCATCGCATCGCAAATCCGTTTATTGTAAGTATGATTCGCCATACTTCTTTATTGTATTCACATTATTTTCATTGCTTGAATGATCTTGGGACTATAGTAGAAACCCAACAATGGTATCAGAGCCTTGATTAAGCATGAAAAATATTTAGGGTAAAATTTGGGTAAAATGATTTGAGCATGTTTTGATGAAATTGATTGTTTGGATGTGCTTGAATGATGATAACTTGGAGTTATATGTGATCAATTTGATGAAAATTAAATTGGATCAAATTTTCCCCAAATTGTTGGCTTGGCCGAAAGTTTAGCTTGCCCTAATGTCATGGTAATTTTGTTTTTTGAATCATTGGATGAGTTTAAAAGACTTGGGAAATGTTGATTTGAGATTCAATTGGATTGAAATCGGAATTGAACAAAAACCCTAAAATGCCGTGAGTTACAAGCATTGAAATGAATTGATTTTTTGCTTCAATTGTGTAGGACATGAATTGATAATTAATTAGCATGATTAATTGAGTAAATTGGTATTTTGGAAATGTTAATTTGACTAATTAATTATGGCTAATACACTTTAAATAATTTAATTGTGATATTTGGAATATTGTGATTTAATTAGTTGGGCTAAATTTTGAATTGGGCTTTTAAAGTTGTATTTGGGCTTAATGGGCTTGGTGGGCCAAGTTTGGTTTAGGTTAATTTGTTGGATCCAATTGGGCCCAAAACCATATCCATAAAGTCCAAATATAATAAAATTGGCCTTTAATATTTTAATTGGGCCTAATGGGCCTAAATTGATTTTTGGCAAAAGGGTGATTCCTTATTGGGCTTTGGTTGCCAAAGTCCATGCCTTATAAATTAATTGAAAGCACATTGGACTTTAAATTAAATTGACATTGGATGTTAATTGGGCTTTGAGACCCGTTATGATTAGATTTAGAATCTAAGCCGTAAAGGCTCATTAATAAAGTGTAGTTATTTAATTTAGAATTAAATATAGAATTAGTATTGAATACAAATTAAATTGGATTTAATGTTGTAGTTTAATATAATTCAAGAATTCGTACTTTGAGTACTTATTCTTAAAACGAGTTGGAATCGCGCAAATCAAATCGTTGTTTGAACATTGGATGGTCATTAATTTCAGATTAATTAATTGGATTAGATTTATTGATAACATTCTTTGTGTGAATACATGGATATGATGTATGAATAATGTATATCGGATGGATATTAGATGGGTGAGGGCAATTTTGGAAATTGTTGTAATAAATTTAGAATTTATTAAATTGGACCTGCGTGTCCAGCCTATTACCTCTTGATTCTTTGTATTTCTCTTCTCACATATTCCCCTCAATGTTAATGAGGTTTCTTTAGAAGTGTTATGTAATTAGGTAGAAGTAAGATTTGTGCTAGCGGGAGAGAGGAATGAGAGAGAATTGTTCTAGGAACAAGTTGTTTTAAATATCCATCCGCATATCATTATTAATTCAATTACGCGCCTTATTATGTTTTTAGAATGCATGTTTAAGGGTGTATGATGAGACCTAATCAAAGATAATTAATTGGTTGCCAATAACGCGAAAAACCCTCAACATATATTAAGTGTTTTTCCTTCCATTGAATGATTTATTCTCGAGATCCAAGATTGGCACTGGTTTGTTGGCCAAAGTCAAGGCCTTTGTCCATCGCGGATGTGTTTGAATCATGAAGGCTTTGTTCCATATCGGTGTCTTGTCCAAGTTGTGATTTGTTGGCCAAAGTCAAGATCACTTCTTGTCCATCGACATCGATTAAAAAGCTTTCCAAGGTCAATGGGTCACGCTTAACTGGAATCATTAAGTTTGTTGTGCCAAAGCCAAGACTTAGTTGATTCAGAGGAAAAAGGATAGGAAAATATATTGGATATATTGGCATATATATTGTATATATGTTTCGGATTTGGATGTCCACTTACTGGATAGGAATTGGATGAGATCCAATTGATCTTAGAGATCTACCTAGTTAAATATCATACAATTTGTTGGCCAAAGTCAAGGTTGTGTGTTATTTAACGGGATCTTAGCCCACTAGGAAACAAGTTTCCTGAGTACTCAACAGAGGGTTAGAGGCTCGCCGAAAAATAGTGGGAGGCAAGTATTAAATTTGCAATTTCATTTAGATACTTTCCAATACGCGCTCATTTCATTTTTCGTTAATACTTAAATAAATATATTAGTTGGACTAATATTTAAATGTTTTTTTAAATTAAACAGTTGGACAGTAGTCAAACTACTTCAAATTATAATTGTTTATATAATTGGATTATAGTAATCAATATATTTGAATTTAAATAATTAAATAATAGTTGATTATATAGTTACACTATAGTAATCATTATATTCAATAGTACCTGAAATCGTTGATTGGATAGTTGGACTATAGCAATCAAGATAATTGAAAGATTAGCGTTTAAAACATAAACCTGGGTAAAAATGTCTTTAACGGCTTTAATTTTCAAATTGGGAAGATAACTCAGGATAGTCCTGGGAACTGAGAAGTTTTCTATTTGATAGAACAACCTATTGGGCCTAAGCCGGAGTTGAGCAAATAGTAGAACATGATCTTTGGAAGATTCATGTGATGATAACTTTAGTGCTCAATCTGTTATGCTTACCGCAATAACTCTTTAATTCCGTCGTCAGAATTAAGGATTAGATCCTTATAACATGATGATAAAATTAAAGATCTTCATAGATTATTCTTAAATCTTAGAAGTATAAATTACATAGGAAGCTCTTTAGCTCGTGTATGTCAGAGGGTACATCTGTCGAGCACTAGGTGTCATAGATGATTGCTGACATCGATCAGCTAGGTTAGCTGGGCAAAACCTACGTGGCCGAGACTACCAAAGATTTAATCTTATAGTCTCTACCTGAAAGCTGGGGCAATTTCATTATAAACCAAGAGTTCACTCTTGGAGAGTTGATGGCTATGCTCAAGGAGGCAAAGCCAGAGCTTCTAAAAGAGGGGAAAGGAAAAATCATCACAGTCTTCTGGAAAACAAAAGAACATATCCCAAATGTCGCCGCCTAAACTGTGGCAAACAGGGTCACTGGAAGCGTGACTGGCCGTATGGACCAGGCAGACATGAAGGAAGTGAAGAGGGGCAAGGCTCCGACTTCAAGTATGTTTGTCATAAACATGTTCGCTATTAGTTTCAAAATTGGATTTTTGATACTAAGTGTTGTACAAATATATGTACTGATGTGCAGAATCTGCTGATTAGCAGGATACTGACTTCAGTTGAGATTGATCTGCGAATCAGAAATGGGACGAGAGTCATTGTTTTAACCATAGATACCTAAGTTTAGGAACTACCTTTCAGGTATATACCTAAATTAGGAAACTGTTATAATGTAACTAGTTTGACTAGAACTTATCTCTATATCATAGTATAACTCGTTGCGGGTATACCCTTATATTCTAGAACACTAAAGTGTTTTATTTTATAAATATGATATGAGATAAACACATTAGATGTGAATAACATAATTATATTTTGAATATAAATGAATTTCAAAAATAGACATGACAAACAAATAGCTCAAACTGATTTGATCAGATGAGACATATTTGTGGCATTGTAGTCTGGGACACATTAAACAAGACTCGTATATCCACACTTTTGAAGAGTGATACTAGGACGGATTTGATCTTATTCAAATGAGTCTATGAATCTAGTTTATTAGGCAAAGTGCCTAAAACACATTTTACTTGGTAAAAGTGCAAATGCCACCGATCTGTTAGCCCTCGTTCATAGTGACGTAAGTGGGCCCATATCTAGCTAGGCTAGAGGTGGATATGAACGCTTCGTAACCTTTACGGATGTGGCATCGCGCTATGGTTATGTGTTTCTTTTGAAACACGAATCGAAAACCTTTGATAAATTCAAAGAGTTTCGGCACAATGTAGACAACAGATCGGCAAGAGTATTAAAACTGTCATGGTTAGACCATGATGGAAATACTTAAGCAATAAGTTTCTCGATCACTTGAAAGAGTATAGTATTCTTTCAATATGGACTCCTCCCGAAACACCTCAATTGAGCGGTGTGTCCGAAATTGAGAAACTGAACCTTGTTAGACATAGTAAGGTTAATCATGAGTCGTTATGAGCTACCATTTCCTTCAAGGGATACGCATTAAATAGTATAATACTTATTTTGAATAAGGTTTCATAAAATCTGTTAGACATACTTCATATTAGATATGAACAGGAAAGAAACCGGGTTTTCTAATTCCTAAAGATTTGGGAATGCTGGGCATATGTTTGGATGATACCAAACTAGAACCCAAATCGGATAAGTGCCTAATTTGTGATTGGTTATCCTAGGGAAACCAAAGTATAGTACTTATACAACTCACATGAGAACAATGTAATTGTTGCTCGCCATGCGATTTTCCTAAGAGGAATACCAATATACAGTGGTAAGTGGGAGGAAAGTAAAACTCGATGAAAATCGGAGTAATACTGTTCCAGGCACCGATTCCTTAATGGAACAAAAACAGTTCATCAGGGATGAAACTGTACCATAATCTTCGAATACACAAGAACCGCGTAAGTCGGAGAGAGTCAGAAAACAACCTGGGAGGTATGGGTTTCTGATCTCACCTCGTAAAGATGTCAATCTAATTGAGGAATACGAACTGACTACGTATGAGGAAGTGATACAAGGTATCGACTCCCTATTATGGCAAAGTGCCATAATGTCCGAAATGGATTCCCTGTAAACCAACTAAGTTTGGACACTGGTTGATGTACCGGAAGGCATTGTGCCTATTGGTACTATATGAGTATTCAAGGAAGACGTACATGGATGGCAACATATCAACGTACAAAGCTAGGCTTGTAGCGAAAAGGTATCGTTATCAACAATGTGTCGATTGCGACGAAACCTTTTACCTGTTGCCATGGTTAAATCCATTTGGATAATGCTTGCTAAAGCTGCATGTTTCATTTATGAAATATGGCAGCGGAACGTCAAAATCGCTTTCCTTAAACGGAAACCTTTTGGAGGATGTTTATAACATCCTGACGGTTTTATCGTACCAAAATGAGCAAACAAGGTTTGCAAGTTAATTCGATCCATTTATGGATTGAAGCAAGCATTGCGTTCTTGGAACTATCGTTTTGATGTAATCATAATGGTTTATGATTTAATTCAAAACGAAAATGAATCTTGTGTATATAAGGAGGTTAGTAGGAGTGCACTGACAGTGATTATCCTAAATAATGATGATATATCATTTGTTGGAAATAACATTCTCATAATACAATCGGTGAAAGCTTGGCTTTCATGAAAATTCTCCGTAGAATTCTTGGGAGAGACAACCTTTATTCTAGGAATAAAGATCTATTGGGATAGATCTAAAGGTTGTTGGCACTCTCTGAGAACTCATACATTGAAATAAATGTACGCGACCTGGTGTCTCATATGCTTTGAGCATATGGAGTCACAATCAGGCCAATCCAAGTGATAGTCACTGGATTGATGATTAAGAACATCCTTAAGTATCTTAGAGGAACTAAGGATGTGTAGGCACTGCATTTTTGCATATAAGTCCCGATGATGAGTCTCGCATGGAGACACTACCTCTTTTATTGTGGAAGTCGTGGGAAACGGACGTCGGAAGGGAAGAGTCAAGAATGACACATTGTTGGATTTAATTCGCTGGAGTAGCTGCGGGTTCGCTTGTTGGACCTTCGTTTTAAAACACACCCTTAGCCCAAAACCCCGCAAGACACACACTAAGCCCATTAAATCACTTCCCTAAAAAAATCCACACATTAAACACATGTTGAAATCAAACCAAATCACCTTCCCAAATTAAATAAATCACATACCAAATTAAATAAAGTCAAATAAAATCCCATCAAAAGCTTTCCTAATTCACTTAAATTACATTCCCTAATTAAAAGATACAAATCAAATCATATCCATAATCAAAAGAGCACAAATCAAATAAAATCAAATCACTTCCCTAATCAAAAGATTTTTCCTTATCCCACACTAATTAAAAATATCCCCCATAATTGCACAAATCCCTTTCCTATTCAAATAAGAATAGCCCCCATCCCTTTGCCTATAAAAAGAACCTTCACCAACACATTAAACCCCTAGCTCACTCTCACGCCCAAAGCACAAAACTGCCTCCCATTGTCGTGAAAGAAGAAGTCCCCACAGCCCCTGCAAACTGCCCTCCATTGCCGCACCACAACATCACAAAAAACCTTGAATTGCCGCACCCCTCACTGCCCTGAAACAGCCGCATAACTGACCCCTAGCATTCACCAGCCAACAAATCAACGCCAAAGCACTCTCACAACCCCTCCACCCAACAACCATTCACGCACAGATCCACACCTCATACAATAACTTCACGTACACAACCCTAACCAGCCAACAAATCAATGCCACAATGCCCCTAGCCTTCATCAGCCCCTCACCCGCCACTGCCTTCATCACGCAAGGAGCCTCCCAAGTTCCGCTCACTGCCCCCTCATCCTACACGCTACAGCCATTCAACAGCCCCTCAACACAGCCTAACTTCACGCACCTAAATTTCCTTCACAACAGCCCCTAAAGCAGCCCAGAGAATACATCAAAACTGCCCCAAAATAGTGACAAAACCGTAGCCCAAACCCTCCAAAAATCACAAAAACAGTGGCCTTAATTACCCTAAAATAGTGACCAGAAAACACAGTGAAAACAGCAGTGAAACGGAGTGAAAACAACAGCCCAAACAGTGAAACAACGAGGAAAAATGTTGGATTAGTGAACCAGAAGAGTTACGGAGCATCAACTCATCCGACGGCCGTGTAACGCGCTTTCGAGAGACGAAAAAAGAGGTTAGACCTGAGGGGACCTTTTAATTTATTATCTTTCGTTTTTTATTTGTTTTAATACTATATGTCGCATGAATGTTATGGATTGATGCATGATGTGAATTCCGTATGAACAGAATGCGTGTTCTCTTTTGTGGTATATCAGATGGAAACTCAGACGTAAATTCCGTAGCCGATTCCGAATGGACGGTATTGCGGTTTTGCATTCGAGATACAATGCCACGTACTACATAAGAGACACATATTTCGTTTCATCCACCTTGTATTCAAAACATGATTTAGTCGAGTAGATTATTTATTTATTTAGCATGATTTAGTCTAGTAGATTATTTATTTCTTTAGCATGATTAGGTCTAGTATGTTATTTATTTTTACGCATGATTATGTTATTTCTTTATGTATGATTTAGTGATTTGCTTCTCGCATTAGGAATTTGGTTTACGTTTGTGTTTAAGTGATTATTTATTTATTCTTTGCGTTTGATGATTTAACATGTTCGTTGTGTGATATTGAATGCTTGCCGTTGTAATGACTTATGTTTAAAGCATGCAAACTTAGACATAGGATTTACTTTGATGAATGCGAACTAGATTTAAGTTATTCTTGAGCATATATGTTGCATAGATTCGATTAAGTTATTGCACAAATCATTTCATTACAAGTGGCATAAGTAAGGGACCATTCTGAACCCAACGGTTTAAGGTATTCCCTTACGAGGGTGGGTGAGGCGGCCTTAAATCATTTTTCCCGATTCACACCGGGTGGCGAATCCATGTTATTTCTCCGGTTTAGTTCCCCCGCGGGCTATTCAGTACTCCCAACTAGGCCGCGAGCTTAGAACAGCGTCGCCGATTTTTGTGTCTACATGATGCTTTCTTAAATTATGGAGAAGGAGAACTTGAAGTGACTGGATTCACTGCTGCAAGTTTCCAAACCGACAATAACGACTATAAGTCGTAATAAGGGGTACTATATAGTTTGAATAACGGAACAGTGAGCTGGAGATCTTCCAAGCAAGATACAGTTACCGAATAAACAATAAAAGCGGAATATTGCTGCAGCTGAGGCAGCAATAGAAGCTATTTGGATCTAAATAATCCTAATTAGATTAGGAGTAGTTCTGTTAGCAGCTGAGCTAGGCTACAGCACAGGCTAAAGAATTAATAGTCTCATCAACGATCCAAGTATATACTTCAATTGTTCATCTGATTCGTTCGAATCATACATCGTGGCGATGTTATGATCGAATAAATCGCATCAGACGATAACTTTGCAAATCCATTGACGAAAGTATTTTCTCAGCAGAAGTTTGAGTGAACCGTACATAGTTCAAGTTTAAGACACTTGAGTGATTGGCTATAGGCCAAGTGGGAGATTGTTGGTTAATTATGACCCAAATCATCACTATTTGTATAGAACATGGTGTTGTTGTACAAATTAACTATGTGACAAAGGAAATTGCTCTTTTATCATTTTTAATTAGATTATAGGATATATAAATGATAAAAGTCCATATGATTAGTTCCAGATTGATAAGATATGAGACAGTATCAATCCATGAAGGTTTAATCATTAAAATATCCCTAGTCGGAGTATTATCAAGATTGGACATCGATAATGCGGAATAGACTAGTATTGCACTTGTGCGCGTTGTGGGAGCATAACTGCATAGTTCTCATATATTTGGGTATTGGATACTCATGCAAGTGTAATAGGAGGTATGTTTACCGATGTTACGGAAACAGATTCCCTCTGGATAGACCCCTCGGAATTCCATTGGTAGTATGACTATGTGTATATGGAAGTCCGAATCAGGGTAGATGTATTTGGTCTTAACTGAGACTTGAACAGCTAATACTTGCGACAATCAATATACTTTGGTTTTGGTCGTCCAGGTCCTTAACCGGTTCTGTGTACGCCTCATCTGGGTATATTGAGAATCGTAGTGTATTGGGTGTGATGTCAAGATGGAAGTATCACTCCAGTCATAGTGGAGATGATGGTCACGTAGGATAAGGAACTAGTACTCTTATGTACTGCAGTCATCGGGATAATATGACTAGGTCATGATTATCCGATTATAGAGACTAGTTACCAGAGATCCGACATGTGCTTCGTACGGGGCAGAAACAATTTCAGCCCCAGGCCCAGCACGTGACATCTAATACTGGATCGAAATACGCAATACTATGTATATCACGCCTGAAATAGATTACATATTCCTTTAAGAATATTTCTGGAGAATTGGGTAGGCACGGTGCTTTGCTAGAAGCCATCCATGTCTAGTAAATCGGTAAAAATGTAGTACTAGGTACGTACGTGTTCGGATAGTCCGACGACCGAATTTACTGCCAACATATTCGGGGATCTCATGGGTCGCTTCCCGAAGATTCACCGATAACGTATGACTCGCACATAATTAATATGGGATTAATTAGTAGAGAGAGAAAATTAATCTAGGATTAATTACAGAGATATTTTATCTGGGATAAAATATTATTTAAAGAGAGAGAGCGATTAATTTCGAATTAATCGATAAAATAATATATTCGATATATTAAATGAAATTGGATTTTGACGGGGAATTAAAGGGCGGGAGAGAGTTAATTAGAATTAATTCACTGGCGACGTGAATAGTAATTTTGCTAGGCATAATTATTTAATTAAATTGATTTAATTACGTCGCAACGGAAAATTCGTTAATTCGGAATTAGCGAACCCGAGCCCATGAGTGTTTGCGGGCCCACTCGCATTTCAAATCAAGTGGGGCACACAAGTCACATCACGCGTCATATCATTAGTCTATCAAGTGATGGAAGTCGCATCACTTTGAGTGATGTGATGCTTGTCATCATTGATTGATGTATGTGGTTGAAAGACTTTAAAAGCCTTGTACCTTTTTGGAAAAGAGGAAATTAGTATTTGTTTTTTTGAAAATCAAAAACCAATAACACATTACAACTTCTCTTCTCTCTCTCCCTCATATTCGGCCATGGAGCTAAAATTTCTCTCTCAATTTTTATCTCAATGCCGAGAGTCACAAGGAGCAAAGGAAGGATTTGTGGCAAACTTTTCCAAGTGCCAGCACACTAAAGAGGTCAAAAAAAGTGATAGGGAAACCCATTCATGAGCATGGAATCACACTTAAAGCTTAGAGCTTGAAGATCATCCATGGAGGGCTTGACCGAACGCAAGGAGCACAAAACTTCGGCATTGCCGAGAGGTTCAAGGATGAATAAATTTTTTGTGTTTCATCGCATCGCAAATCCGTTCATTGTAAGTATGATTCTGCCATACTTCTTTATTGTATTCACATTATTTTCATTGCTTGAATGATCTTGGGACTATAGTAGAAACCCAACACTGCCATATTTCGTAATCGAAATATTCAACAATAGCAAGCATTATCCGAATGGATTATTCATGGCACCAGGTGAAAAAGTTTCGTCGTAATCGACACAAGGTTGTTGATGATACCCTTTTGCTACAAGCCTAGCTTTGTACGTTTGTATGTTGCCATCCATGTCGGTCTTCTTCTGGAAGACCCATTTGCAACCAATAGGCTTTACGTCTTCTGGTGTATCAACTAGTGTCCAAACTTGGTTGGTGTACATGGAATCCATTTCGGATTTCATGGCTTCTTGCCATAAAGCGAAGTCGATATGTTGTATCGCTTCCTCATACGTAGCCGACTCGTTATCCTCAATAAGATTAATATCCACATGAGGTGAGATTAGAAACCCATACCTTTCAGGTTGTTTTCTGACTCTCTCTGACCTATGCGGTTCTTATGTATTAGAAGATTGTGGTACAGTCTCATCCCTGATGAACTGTTCGCGTTCCGTTAAGGAATCAGTGCCAGAAACAGTATCACTCTGACTTTCATAGAGTTCTACTTTCCTCCCACTTACCACTGCATTTAGGAATTCCTTTTCGAGGAAAACCACATGTAGAGCAAAAAATACTTTGTTCTCTTGTGGGTGCTAGAAGTAATATCCTTTGGTTTCCCTAGGATAACCTACAAATAGGCACTTATCCGATTTGGGTTCTAGTTTGGTACCATCCAAACGTTTAACATTTGCTCAGCAATCCCAAATCTTCAAGAATGAGAAACCAGGTTTCTTTCCTGTCCATATTTCATATGGAGTCTGTTGAACAGACTTTGACGGAACCTTATTCAAAATAAGTATTGCATTGTTCAATGCATATCCCTAGAAGGAAATTGGTAGCTCTGTGCGACCCATCATAGACATTACTGTTGGGTTTCTCTAAGGTCCAAAGAACAAATCAAGCAATGAAACACATTTGAATACATCAAGGAGGTGCGGAATACTCACAATGAACGGTTTGAGCGATGCGAGGAACAAAATCTTCAAGCTTTAAGTCAAAGGTGGCTCACGACATTGGCATGATTTTGAGCTCCTCCATTCGGCCATGGATCTCCATCAAGCTCCAAGCTTTGTGATGTGTATTCCAAGGTCACGAAATTAGTTCCCTATCACCTTAGGATGACCCCTTTGTGTGCTAGCAATGGCAAGATTGCCACAAATCTTCCATCTCTTCTTGTTAAAATTCGGCCATGGCAGAGATTTTGGAGAAGAAAGTGGCTTCAAAGCCGAGAGAGGGAGAGAGAGGAGAGGAAAAATATGTTTCTAAAACCGTGAATGAAGATAGAAAGAGAAAAGAAATTGTGTTGTGTATATCTATTTGATTTTCCAAAAATCAAAATACAAAAACCAATTTCCAAATACAAAAAGTCAAGGCATTAAAGCCAACCACTTCCATCACTATTCACATCACTCATAACAAGTTGTCAAATCACTCAAAGTGACTAGACATCACATCAATCGATTGACTAGTGATTTGACGCTTGATGTGACTTGTGGGCCGCACTTGAATTCGAAATACGAGTGCGCCGCGCAAACACTCTCGGGCTCGGGTTCGCTAATTCCAAATTAACGAATTTTCCATTCCGACGTAATTAAATAATTGTGCTAGCAAAATCACTATTCACGTCGCTAACGAATTAATTCTAAATTTACTCGTTCGCCTGAATTAAAATCTAATTTTAATTCTCGGGTCGAAATCCAATTTCGTATAATATGTCGAATATATTATTTTATCGATTAATTCCAAATTAATCGTTTTCTCTCTTTAATTAATATTTTATCCCAGATAAAATATCTCCGTAATTAATCCCAGATTAATTTTCTCTCCCTTATAATTAATCCCAGATTAATAAAGTGCGAGTCATACGTCATCAGTGAATCTTCGGGAGGAGCAACCAAAAGATCCCCGGATATATTGGCAGTAAATCTGGTCGTCGGACTATTCGAACACGTACGTACCTAGTACTACGTTTGTACCGATTTACAAGACAAGGTTGGCTTCTAGAAAAGCGCATTGCCTACTCAATTCTCCAGAAATATCCTTACAGGAATAAGTGATCTATATCAGGCGTAGTATACGTAGTATTGCATATTGCGATCTAGCAACGGATGTCACGTGCAAGGCCTGGGGCTGGAAATGTGTCTGCCCCGTACGAAGCACATATCGGATCTCTGGTAACTAGTCTCTATAATCTGATAAACATGACATAGTCATAATATCCCGATAGCTGCAGCATATAAGAGAACAAGTTCCGTATCCTACGTGATCATCATCTCCACTATGACTGGAATGATACTTCCATCTCGACATCACACCCAACACTACGATTCTCAATATACCTAGAAGAGGCGTACACAGAACCTGTTAAAGCCCTGGACGACCAAAACCAAAGTATATTGATTGTCGCAAGTATTAGCGGTGCAAGTCTCAGGTTAAGACCGAATACACCTACCCTGATTCGGACTTCCATAGACACACAGTCATACTACCAATGGAATTCCAAGGGGTCTATCCAGAGCGAAGCTTGTTGGTTTCTATTAAAGTCCCAAGGATGAAATCAAACATAAAACACATGTGAATACACAACAAAGTATGGCGGAATCATACTCACATTGAATGGATTGGATGCTACGAAGAACAAAATCATTTTCTGCTCCTCCAAGGTGCTCGATAGTGGTAGAAATTTGAGTCTTCAAATTCGGATTTGGCTTGATCCATGAAGCTCAAAGCTTTGTTTGGTCATTCCTTGCTCATGAGATGATTTCCCTATCACCTTGTATGCCTCCTAGAGTGTGCTAGCACCTTGATGATTTGCCACAAATCATCATTTTCTTCCCTTGAACTCATGGTTTTTAGCAGCAGAAAACAGAGAAGAAAATGGCGTGAGAGAGAAGAAGGTTTTGGCTCCAAAACCGTGTAAGAGAAGAGAGAGATGGAAGTTATGTATTTGTTTATCATTTTGTGTATCTAATACACAATATTCCATTTTCAAAAAATTAAATAAATGATTTAACAAATAAAAAAAGTCAAGCCTTTAATTGCCAACCACTTCCTTCATTATTCACATCAACTCACATCAATCAATCAAGTGACAACTTGTCACATCACTCAAAGTGACATTTGATTTGACGCTTGATGTGACTAATGATTTGACGCTTGATTTGACTTGAGTGCCGCACTCGAATTCGAAATGCGAATGCGCTCGCAAATAATCCCGGGCTCGGGTTCGCTAATTCCAAATTAACAAATTTTCCGTTGCGACGTAATTAAATGATTACGCCTAGTGAAATCACTATTCACATCGCTAGTGAATAAATTCTAAAATAATTCGTTCGCCCGAATTAAAATCTAATTTCAATTCCGCGTCGAAATCCAATTTCGTTTAATATATCGAATATATTAATTTGTCGATTAATTCCAAATTAATCATTCTCTCTCTTTAATTGATATTTTATCCCAGATAAAATATCTCCGTAATTAATCCCAGATTAATTTTCTCTCTCATCTAATTAATCCCAGATTAATAAAAGTGTGAGTCATACGACATCGGTGAATCTTCGGGAAGCGACCCATGAGATCCCCAGATATGTTGGCAGTAAATTCGGTCGTCGGACTATCCGAACACGTAAGTACCTCGTACTACATTTATACCAATTTACAAGGCAAGGTTGGCTTCTAGAAAAGCGCCATGCCTACCCAATTCTCCAGAAACATGCTTACAGGAATAAGCGATCTATATCAGGCGTAGTATACGTAGTATTGTGTTTGTCGATCCAGTATCGGATGATCACGTGCTAGGCCTGGGGCTGGAATTGTGTATGCCCCGTACGAAGCACATGTCGGATGTCTGGTGACTAGTCTCTATAATCGGATATACATGACCTTGTCATAATATCCCGATAGCTGCAGCATTTAAGAGAACCAGTCTCGTATCCTACGTGACCATCATCTCCACTATGACTGGAGTGATACTTCCGTCTTGACATCACACCCAACACACTACGATTCTCAATATACCCAGCATTGGCGTACACAGAACCTATTAAAGCCCTGGACGACCGCAACCAAAGTATATTGATTGTCGCAAGTATTAGCGGTGCAAGTCTCAAGTTAAGACTAAATACACCTACCCTGATTTCGGACTTCCATAGACACATAATCATACTACCAATGGAATTCCAAGGAGGTGTCTATCCAGAGCGAAGCTGTTTCCCGTACCATCGGTAAAACACAAACTCCTATTACACTTGCATGAGTACTCTATACCCAAATATATGAGAACTATGCCGTTGTGCCCTCACAATGCGCACAAGTGTAATACTAGTCTTTTACGTATTTATCGATGTCCAATCTCGATAATACTCTGACTAGGGATATTTAATGATTTATCCTTTGTGGACTGATACTGTCTCATATCATTCTCCGTCCAGGAACAAATCATAGGGACCTCCTATCATTTATACATCTAGGTGATCTAATCATAAATGATAAGAGAGCAATCTCCTTTGTCACATAGTTAATTTGTACAACAACACCATGATCTGTACAAATAGTGACGCTATGGGTCATAATTGTCCAACAATCTCCCACTTGGCCTATAGCCAGTCACTCGAGTGTCTTACACCTGAACTATGTACGGTTGGCTCAAGCTGCTGAGAAAAGGCTTTCGTCAGCGAATTTGCATTATTATCGTCTGATACGATTTATACGATCATCACATCGCCACGATGTATGATCCGAACAAATCAGATGAATAGTCGAAGTATGTATCTGGATCGTTGATGAGAACATTAATTTTTTAGCCTGTGCTGACGCCTAGCACAGCTACTAACATAATTATATCTAATCTAATTAGATTTATTATCGACCCAAATAGCTTCAATTGCCGCATCAGCTGCAACAATAACCCGCATTTGTTGTTTATTCGGTAACAGTATCTTGCTTGGAAGATTTCCAGCTTACTGTACCGTTATTCAAACTTTGTAGTACCGTTTGCGACTTGTAGTCGTCTTATCGGTTTAGGAAACTTACAGTAGTGATCCCAGTCACTTCAAGTTCTCCTTCTCCACAGATTAAGACAGCATCCTTAGTTCTCTAAGATACTAAGTATGTTCTTAACATCAATCCAGTGACTATCACTTGTATTGGCCTGTTTGTGAATCCATATGCTCAAAGCATATGAGACACCAGGTCGCGTACAGTTTTCAATGTACGAGTTCTCGGAGAGTTTTCTCGAAAGCCAAGCTTTCACTGATTATTATTATGGGAATATCATTTCCAAGAAATGACAGATTATCATTATTATATAGGACAACGATTGTCAGTGCGCTCCCACTAACCTTCTTATATACACAAGAATCATTTCGTTTTGAATTAAATCATAAACTATTATGATTACATCAAAACGGTAATTCCAAGAACCTAATGCTTGCTTCAATCAAAACATGGATCGAATAACCTACAAACCTTGTTTGCTTGTTATGGGTATGAAAAAAACCGTCAGGATGTTGAAAACATCCTCCAAAAGGTTTCCTTTTCAGGAAAGCGATTTTCCCGTTAAGCTGACATATTTCAAAAATGAAACATGCATCATTAGCAAGCATTATCCAAATGGATTTACCATGGCAACAAGTAAAAGGTTGAATCGTAATCAATACAATGTTGATAATGATACCTGTGGGAACACATGAGCTGGGGTGACGCATGTTGTTCCAGGCTCGGGGGCCTAGTTGGGAGTATGGAGTAGCCACGGGGGACTAAACCGGAGAATAATGGAGTCGCCACCCGGTGTGAACCGGGACAAAGATTTAAGGCCGCAATCACCCCTCGCAAGGGAAGACCTCAAACCATTGGGTTCGGAATGGTCCCTTACTTATGCCACTTGTAATGTAGAGATTTATACAATAATCCAACCAAGCCTATGACATACACTTCCAAGTGTACCACAATCCTAAGTTCACATGCTTAAAAGTAAAGTTTACATCTAACATGCATGAAATCAAGTCCTATTGCTGAGTTCACATGCTTAAAGGTAGGCTTTTGCAACAACAAGAACATAACGTCACAAGAATTCAATCATTCATGTAAACATAAACACAAATACTCATGGTAATATTTGCATGTAATATAAAGGAAATCAAAATGACGACAAATAATGTTATAGGCGCACTATGTAAAGAAGCATATAAAATATGGTCAAAATAACCGCATGATAAACAAAATCAATATAAACACATAACTTGAGAAGATGAAGAAATAAAGTATGCCAAAGATGAACAATCAAAGATGCAATTTTACATTAAAGAGGAACATGCCATAATGATGCCAAAGAATGCAACTAACATGAGTGAAAGAAAGGGATACCTAGAAGAAGAGAAATGCAAAGAAGGAGAGAAATGCAATATGCGTCTATATCCATATAATTACTACCAATTTTCCATTAAGCATGCTATATGTGATACAAGATTATGCAATGAGATGTTATATAGATGACTGATATGGAAAAGAAAGCATGACCAACGTTGCGCAACAAAAAAAAGGAATAAGATGCATGGTTAAAATGACATTTTGCAAAAAAACTATTAATCGCGTAATAAACAGCGCGGCAAAACATCATGGCAAAGGTAGCCTTATGGCATTTGTCGTCGAATGGAGGACCTTAAAACCACCCTAGTTAAGCCCATGCGCACATATCACATAATCAAGTGCAATAAATAAAGATGTATAAAAAGGATTTTGTAAAACAGCGATAAATCGCGTAATAAATAGCGCGGCAAAACATCATGGCAAAGGTAGCCTTATGGAGTTTTCCCTCAAATGGAGGACCTTAAAACCACCATAGTTGAGCCCATGCGCACATATCACATAATAAGATGCAATAAATAAAGATGCATAAAAAGGATTTTGTAAAACAGCGATAAATCGCGTAATAAATAACGCGGCAAAACATCATGGCAAAGGTAGCCTTATGGCGTTTTTCCTCGAATGGAGGACCTTAAAACCACCCTAGTTAAGCCCATGCGCACATATCACATAATCAAGTGCAATAAATAAATATGTATAAAAAGGATTTTGTAAAACAGCGATAAATCGCGTAATAAATAGCGCGGCAAAACATCATGGCAAAGGTAGCCTTATGGCATTTTCCCTCAAATGGAGGACCTTAAAACCACCCTAGTTGAGCCCATGCGCACATATCACATAATAAGATGCAATAAATAAAGATGCATAAAAAGGATTTTGTAAAACAGCGATAAATCGCGTAATAAATAACGCGGCAAAACATCATGGCAAAGGTAGCCTTATGGCATTTTCCCTCGAATGGAGGACCTTAAAACCACCCTAGTTAAGCCCATGCGCACATATCACATAATAAGATGCAATAAATAAAGATGCATAAAAAAGGATTTTGTAAAACAGCGATAAATCGCGCAATAAATAGCGCGGCAAAACATCATGGCAAAGGTAGCCTTATGGCGTTTTCCCTCGAATGGAGGACCTTAAAAACCACCCTAGTTAAGCCCATGCACACATATTACATAATGCATAAAAAATGAAATAAACAAATAAAAGATATCGGATATCGTATACCCGACTGAATACATCTCTCATCCAATCAAGTATACATCATCCGGCGCGGCGAAGCATCGTGGTAAAGGGTTTTAACCCCTTTAAGGGGACCTTTCATCGCACTTACTAAGCTCATGCGCATCATCTCCATATGACATAAATAAAAGATATGCGAAAATAAAAGACAGAAAAATTAAACGGCAAATAATTAAATGAACAAGATAACATAAAATCAATAAGTGCCGTTTGCTCAAGTGGTACGTGGAATTGTTTCCCAAGTACAGACCGCATTACCGTCCATTCGGATTCGGCTACGGAATTTACGTCTGGGTTTCCATCCTATATACCACAAGAGACGACACTTCCATTCATCCAAAATCCACAACAAACATCATATACACAACAAATGCCACAAATACAGAAAATATAATCAAAGTAAATGACCAGAAATTAAATAGAAATAAGTGTGAAAAATACCCGCAGGTCTAACCTTTTTAGTTGTCCTCGGACTTGCGTTTCGCGGAGATCGGAAGGGATGAAAGCTCCTTACTTTTCCGGTTCACTAGCTTCTGATTTTGGCTCGCTGTTCCACTATTTTTCCCACTGTTTTGGCGTCGTTTTACTTCTGTTTTTGACGTATCTTCTGCTCACTGTTTCAGGTCATGTTCTTCTATTTCGGCTTCGTTTTGCTGCTGTTTTTGACGTGTCTTCTGCTCACTATTTCAGGTCTTGTTCTTCTATTTTAGTGGACTGTTATGCGTGTTTTTTTTAAAGACTATTTTTGCAGGTTTGTTTGTGATTTTTTAAGGGTTAGGTATGCAGTTTTTACACAATGGTTTGGGGTATTTTGGGGGCTGTTTGATGGACAAAACTTGGGCAAATGGCAGCTATTTTTACAAGTCAGTTTTGGATGTGTAAGGGCGCTGTTCTGGTTTTTTTTATGCGTTGATGTTGCTTCTGTTCTGGTTGAGATTTGCGTGAGTTGTGATGATGTTTTAGATGTTATTTTGGTGATGGTGATGGATGTTGAAACTCGGCAATGGAGGGGAGACTATGGGTTGTGTTCATGGCCAAGAGAATGAGAGATGAAGAGAAGATTCTGCTTTGGCCGAGAGGTTGATATCTTCTAGGTTAAGGTCTTGTGATTTGCGTGTGAATGAGGGAATATGTTGATGTCTTGGGCGTGTATTGAGAGAGAGTGGAGAGATGGGGTGGCTAGGTTAGTGCATGTTTATATAGAAGAGAGCTAGGGTTTGCCCTTGTCTCACAAGGAAGAGATCTAGTTTCCAAATTAGGAGTCCTAAGAATGGTATACACAAGATTGAGGGGGGACAAAATATTTTAAATTAGGAAGTCAACTATTTTAAATTGTAGATGTCTTATTAGATTAGGAAGTCAAATATTTGATTGGTTTTAATTGGTTAGAATTGATTTTATTAGGCATATCTTCTTTTTAATTTTAGTATATGATATATTCAAATTATTTAAATTAGGCATGATTTTAGTTTAAGTTTGGTAAATGTTTTATTTAATTATTTAATTAATTATATTAATATCTTATTTAGTTAATGTTTTATTAATATTTATTTATTTAATTTGGGGGTATTTTAAGGGTGATGGGCGTGTGGGCCTTGGTGGGTGGGAGTGGGCTTGGCTAGGTGCATGTTAATTTAGTTAAGTGTTTAGGCTAAGTTTGTGTGGGCTAGGTGAGGTGTGTAGGTTAGTTCATGCGCACTAGGTGTGCGTGGGCCGGGTTTAGGTGTCTCGGGCCGATCATAAATTTTAAAACAGAAAACAAGCGAGTTACTTGAAGCCAAACTAGTGAACTTAATCCGTCAATGAGTCAATTCTTGACTCTTCTCCCTTCCGATGTCCGTTTCCCGCGGTTTCCGTAACTTAAAAGGTAGTTGTCTCCAAATAAGACTCCTCATCGGGTTTCACATGCAAAAATGCAATGCCTACAGTCGCCCCCACTTTGATGGGGCTTGTGCAGTGTGTGACAGTGACAGTCCTATCATAGTCTATGCAATGCATTTTTTTACTTACCTGGCTAGCTAGCTGTCTCGAGCTGAGCTGATACTGCAGTGGACCTCGATCCTGAGACGCATCTCGATACTGCTGATGATGTGGGCCCCGCCCGCAAACTGATGTGATGTGGAGCTTCGCTCCTCAACCGATATGGGCTTCGCCCCCAAGCTGACATGATGTGATGTGGAGCCTCGCTCCCCAGCCGATATGGGCCTCGCCCTTAAGCTGGTACAATGTGGAGCCTCGCTCCTCAGCCGATATGGGCTCGCCCCCAAGCTGATATAATGTGATGTGGAGCCTCGCTCCTCAGCCGATATGGGCCTCACCCCCAAGCTGACATGATGTGATGTGGAGCCTCGCTCCTCAGCCGATATGGGCCTCGCCCCCAAGCTGGTACAATGTGGAGCCTCACTCCTCAGCCGATATGGGCCTCACCCCCAAGCTGATATGATGTGATGGGGAGCCTCGCTCCTCAGCCGATATGGGCCTCGCCCTCAAGCTGGTACAATGTGGACTTCGTCCTCCGAGACCCATACCCGGAACTTAACTTCATTGGGACCTCAATCTTCAGATTACTGCCCAGATCAAATATTGTGCTTTTACTATCTCTGATTGGCTTACCGCTCGTTCTTTTCCGTCTTCAACACCTGTTTACACAAAACAGAGCAAACACAAAAAGATGCAATATAGGTTACGTGTATGCATGTATGCAGGAGTTTTTTTTTTTTTTATTCCGTTGGGTTAGGTCTTCCACTGGCGACCAAGTCTTCTCAAGCAAAGTACAGCTTCAACCTGTCAACATTGATTGGTTCTGTGAATTCATTTCCCTCGAGGTTTGACAACTTCACTTCTCCATTTCCCATGACTTTCTGAACGATGTAGGGTCCTTCCCAGTTCGGCCTGAATTTCCCTCTCAGATCTGTCGTCGACGGCCTCGACTGCTTAAGTACCAAATCACCATTTCTGATCTTTGTGGGACGTACTTTCTTATTGAAGGCCCGGGCTAGTCTCTTCTGATATAACTGCATGTGATGTAAGGCTCTTATCATTTTCTCGTCCAAAAGTGCTAACTGATCAAATCTCTGTGCGGCCCATTCTGACTCAGGTAACTCTGTCTCTGCTAATACCCTCATAGACTGTATTTCCATTTCCACCGGTAGTACCGCTTCCATCCCGTACACTAAAGAGTAAGGTGTTGCACCCGTTGCTGTTTGACTGACGTTCTGTACCCCCACAAGGCATACGGTAGTTTTTCAGCCCATTCCCTGCAGTTCTCTATCATCTTAGCCAGAATTTCTTTACAGTCTTGTTGGCTGCCTCAACTGCCCCATTCGCTTGTGGCCTGTAAGGTGATGACTTATGATGGCCTATCTCGTACCTTTGTAGCATTGCTTTTGTCTCTCCTTGAAACTGTACCCCATTGTCCATGACCACGTGGTGCGGCATACCATACCGACACAATGAGGTTCCGTGCTATGAACTTGGCCATCTGTTTTGCCGTAACGTTCCGGAACGACTCAGCTTCTACCCATTTTGAGAAGTAATCCACTACTACTACTATGAAGCGATGCCCATTAGATGCATTCGGTCGAATTTCCCTGATCATGTCAATCCCCCATGCTGAGAACGGCCATGGCTCTGACAGCCCGTGCAACTCTGTATGTGGCAGATGACTCGATTGCCATGTATCTGACAGTCGTGACAGTGCTTTACCATCCTTGCGCAGTCTGTCTCCATAGTCGACCAATAAAACCCCTGTCTCACTATCTTGCGGGACAAGTTCAACCCATTCATGTGCGGACCACATACCCCGGCATGTACCTCTTCCATCACTTTCTGAGCTTCTTCTTTTCTCAAACATTTCAACTAATGCTGCGTTTGCTTGCCTTTTATACAGTTCTCCTTTCAAGATCACATACTGAGAGGCCAATTTCTGAATGGCCAATCTGTCTTTTCTGCCTGCCCCTTTTGGGAATTCCCCGTGCTCTAGATACCTCTGAATGTCATGGTACCAAGGCTTACCGTCGTCAATTTCCACTTCCAGAACTTTCTTTGTCTCATAAATCGGCCTGTTTGCTGTAGTCAATACCAATGGTCTCATCACTAACTTCTCTGGATTTTCCCAAGTAGCTGCAAGTGTGGCCAGTGCATCTGCCATCTGATTCTCTTCTCGCGGCAAGTGCTGAAACTTACAATTGGGGATGGCCTGGGCCAACTCTCTGAGGTGGAAAAGATAGGGCTTCAATCGTTCCTCTTTCAATTCATTCTCCTTGCAACTGACGGATTACCAGCATCATCGAATCTCTGTAGACCTCAACACTTTCGGCTTTCAAGGCTATCAATGCAGTCAACCTAAAAGCACATGCTTCATATTCAGCCATGTTGTTTGTTACTCTGAATGTTAACCTCTTGGCCATGGGCAAAGTTTTTCCCTCGGGGGTCACTATCACGATTCCAATTCCAGCTCTCTTGTAATTACTGCCCGTCGAAATACATCTTCCATCTCTGAACTGTTATAGCACTGATTTCTTCATCTGGGAACTCAAATTTATACTGATCCCCCTCAATAGGCTGTAGTGCTAGGAACTCCGCCACTGCTCGCCCTTTGATTACCTTGGAGGTGAGGTACTCAATGTCAAACTCTGTCAACAATACTAACCATATGCCTAACTTCCCCCACTAGCGACGGCACTAAATGTAGATATACTTCAAAGGGTTCTCTTTGCCACTACCTGGATCTTGTAGGACTGGAATAATGTCGCAACTTTCTGAAAGCCCACACTACTGCCAACAGATTTTCTCTAACTCTTGATAACGAGCCTCATACGGGAGCATCTTCTTACTCAGATAGTAAACTGCATGTTCTACCCCCTGTCTCATCTGCCTGTACCATCATTGCTCCCATGCTTCTGATTCTATAACCAAATACAATATCAAAGGTCTGCCTTGGTCTCGGAGGTTTCAATACAGGTGGCTTTACCAAGTACTCTCTGATTCTTTCGAAGGCTTTCTGACACTGTTCATTCCATTTTACACTGGCTGGTCTTTTCTCAACAGCTTAAAGATAGGCTCACACACTGAAGTCAACTTGGCAATGACCTGACTGATATACTGAATCTTCCCAAGGAACGCCCTGACCTCTCTTTCTGTCTTCGGTGCTGGCATCTCGGTGATCGCTTTGATCTTCTCAGAGTCTACTTCTATTCCTTTCCTTCCTCCATTCCAACTGTATCCCAGCAGTTTCCCTAACGTTACCCCAAAACACACATTTCTTTCTTGGGGTTCAATCTCAAATTGTACTTGTAACCCTCTGAATGAACTTCTCAAGTGCCTTAATATATGCACGTCCCTTGTCTCGGATTTCACCATCATGTCATCCACATATACTTCGATCTCTTTGTGCATCAAGTCATGGAACAAGGTAGTAGCCATTCTCTGATAAGTAGCTCCTGCATTCTTGAGCCCAAGCGGCATCACTTTTTAACAATAAGTACCCCACTCGGTGACAAAGGCAGTCTTGTGCTTATCTTCCTCTGCCATGAGAACTTGATTGTACCCAAGAAAACCCGTCTACAAATGAATACATGGCCGACAAAGCTGCACTATCAACCAATACATCTATATGCGGTAGAGGAAAGTCGTCTTTCGGACAAGCCTTATTGAGGTCTCTGTAGTCCACACACATTCTGACCTTTCCATCTTTTCTTCTTTCGGTACCGGCCCAATGTTCGCTAACCATTCAGGATATTTTACCACTTCCAGGAAACCCACATCAATTTGTTTCTTGACTTCTTCTCTAACTTTCTCAGCCCATTCTGGTCTCATTCGTCGAAGTTTCTGTTTCACCCGGCCTCATGTTCGGATAAGTCGGAATAGAATGTTGAGCAATGCTTCTATCTACCCCCGGGCATGTCTTCATAGGACCAAGCAAAAACTTTAGCATACCTGATCAATACTTCTTCTATTTTCTCCCTTTCCTCAGAAGTAACCTCACTTGCAATCAAAATTTCCTTAGGATCCTCAGGTGTCCCAGGGTTAAAGGCATTTGTCTTGGTGGAGTTGATATCAAATATGCTTAGATCATGTAATGAGAAAGAGAAGACTCAGCCAAGTAAGCAGAAATACTGTCTTTATTGTTAGCAAAAGAAGGAGTACACTCAAATAAATCTGGGAGGTAAACATCCTCATCATCTACGGATATTTCCTCCTCTACAACAATGTCTTTCTCAGGTTCATTCTTCTCATTGAGGGTCAATGTCTCCAGCTTCATGAGTTCCTCCTCCCATTTCTCACCCTCTTGCTTCTTCTCTTCAACCAACAGCTTCTCTCCAACAGGTCCTGGAAGATCTCAAATCCGGGCACCACTACCCCATTCACCTCTACTGGTTTAGGCTCACCTGGTACCCGACCCCTTGGCAAGCCTTCACAAGTACTCCATCAGTTTCATGCCCTTCTTCTTGATCTTTGGCTTCTCATCATCAGACTTGTACCCCAAACCTCTTCTGGTTGTCTGGCCTCTGAAATCTGGCAGTTTCGAGCCCTCACCTGGCTCATACTTCAACTTCCCCATGATCCGGCTACCTTGGGATCCACCCACTCCTCAAAGTTGCTGATACTTGGAACCTTGTGAAAGGCAGTATTTCCAAGACGGCGACTGTATTGTCTATTTCAGCTTTGATGGTGACAATCTCTCCCCTGAATGGGAACTTATCATCTGGTGCAAAGTGGAGGGCACGCCCCCAAGCTTGTGAAACCATGGCCTCCCCAACAATAAAGCAAATGTAGCTGGAATATCAAGCACAGTAAACTCAACCAACCTCATCTTCAATCGGCCCTACCTTGACCATTGCCACAAGGTACCCTCAACACCGCACTTACTATCATCATAAGCTTTGATGGTCATGTTGGAAGGGTCCAAATCTGTAGCCTTCAAACCCAACCTTGTCAGAATTTTCAAAGGGCATACATTGATAGATGAACCGTCATCTACCATTACACATGAAGTCCTTTTGCCTCTTATTTCAGCCCTGATGAACAATGGCCTGTTGTGATTCCTCCCCTCTGCTGGAAGTTCATCCTCGGAAAATGAAATCTGTAATGCCTCTTTCTGAACAGGCCCAACAACATTGTAGGGTTGGCATCCTCCGGCACAACAATTTACTCAAGGCCTCAACCATGGCCGTCTGTGCTCTTTAGATGCACACAATAACTCCCATATGCTGACTTAAGCCCTTGTCTTCCTCAATTGTCTCAGCACTACATCTCCTTCAATATTCTCTGAATTCTCAAGCATTTCTCTCCCATCAGTCAAGGTTTATTTGCCCTTATCCGCCACATTATTATAAAAACCGCCCACTGCATGTCATTCCCTTTACTTCTTCTTCATCACTGCTAGAGAAGTCAAGCCAGAAATCTTCCCCAACTCAGGTTCACCCTCACTGCTGCTGTCCCAAATTCCAAGCAAAAGGCTTCAGGGTGGAAGGTTTTTAGGACATAGTCTTCTGGAAGGCAGAACTAATCATGTAGATTGGTGGGGGTACAGCTCGGTAATTGGGTAAGGGGTTTCTGTTCGTGTCTGGTTGTTCAGTTTCGGGATCAGGTATCTTTTGGAGTCAATGAGGTCTTGGATCTCGTGGCGCAGTCGGGCACAATGTCAGTGTCGTGGCCCTTCTGCTGATGGAAATAACAGTAAAGGTTGAGATTGAAATGTGGTGGTGGTGGGTTTGGGATAGGTTTGGCTTCTAAAGGCTTTAGGAGTCCCTGCCTCTTCAATTTCTCAAATACCTTAGACAAAGGTCTCCCAATGCTAGAGAACCTCCGGTTCCGGACAGCAGCCACCTCCGCTGAAATGGCTTGGTACCCGACATACCTCCAACAGGCCTCCTATTTAGCCAAAGAACTTCCTATTTTCTGCTTCCTCTCTCTTCAATGTCCATGACAGTCTCCCTCAACTGCCGGAAGTCTACAATCATTGAGGTCATCCTCCTCAACTTATTGTAAATAGAGGCTTTGTGCCCTTGATGATCATCTTGATTTGGTCTTTCTCAGAGGGCCTAGTCTGCATCTTCAATAGCTGGCTTCTCCAGCGATCTACATACTCCTTGAAGCTCTCATCCGACTTCTGCTTGATATTTTCCAAGTCACGGAGTGACAAATCAATCTCCAGGTCCGTGACATATTACTTTAAGAAAGCATCAGCTAGCTCCCTCTAGTCCTCCTTAATCTGCTTGTCAAGGCTATGGTACCATACCACGGTGCACCTTCGAGCGACATCCCGAACATCTTTTGTACTTGCGCTGAGACAGGCCAACTGAACTCATAACAGATACATACTGACGGAGATGCACCCTCGGATCCCCATTCCCATTGAACTTAGCCAAATCCGGCATCTTAAACTGTGCCGGCAACTGCTCCTCAAACGTCATTGTCTCATAATCTAGCAAATCTTCATTCTTACCCCTCATCTTGCGGGTAACAGATTCAACCTGATCCCTGAGTTTCTGTATTTCTGCCTGAGACCCCATATTCTGCCCCGCTGCATATTTCTGCCATATCATCCTCAAAAGTAGGGACATCATCCCCCGATCTGACCGGAGGCACTTCATGCCTTGCATTTTATGAACTTCCCCAGTACGAGACCCAGCTATACCAGCCACAGAAGTAGTCAATGTCTGTAACTGTTCAGTGATCTTTGCAAGACCGTTCTCTAACTGATCCATTCGGGACACCTCATTATCTGATTCACTCATGCTTCCAACTGTTCTTTTAGTGAGTCTGGTTCTTTCCCTAACCCAAACGGTATCTATGGTGTCTTTTTTAAGACACAGAGGGTGTTAACAAGGTATATGCATGCATGATGTGCATAAGAAGTATATAACATAAACTAAATCAAATAAATTCTCAAACAAATTGGCCTATTATCATTTTAGAAGCTTTTGGGACAACTGTCATAAGAGTGAACCCGTCCCAGTTTAAATGGCCCAACGAGTTCATGTCTTTTGGCAAAGAGCCCAACTAAATCCAAATGATAATATTCCGAACACAATCATAAAATGGCCCATTGTTATTTAGAAGCCTTTTGGCCCAATCGTCATAAGATATGTTCTTGTCCCAGTTTAAATGGCCCAACAAGCCCATATCTCATGACAAAAGACCCAGATGGATTCAAATAGAAATGTTCCCAAACATAAGCATACAGGAAGATATTATAAACATAAAATAATAGCTTCTACCGTGTGGCCCACCATCATTTCAGAAGCTTTGGGCCTAATTGTCATAAGATACGAACCTGCCCCAGTTTAAATGGCCCAGCAATTTCGCATTTTTGACAAAGAGTCCAATTCATCCAAATGATAATGGTCCTAAAGCATAAAGAAATATTCGTTATAGGCTATACAACCCGGTCTACACATGGGTTTGTGGGAGTATGGACAAAGGCTCTCATCGGCGAAGGATGGCCCACAACTAGGTCTCCCCAATCAAGGGTTCGAGCAACCAAGTGAGCATACCCTTTTTTATACACTAAGGTACGTGCCAATGAGCTATGGTGTGTGACTGACTGTCAAATGGATTTCCCGTTGTAGATTCCCCAGAGGGAAGGTGGAGCGAGGCTCACTTAAATACCCAAGCCTCTTAGGCTCTTATCGCTTGGTGTCAGGAAATACAACGAGTCCTCCAAATTAGTCCATCACAATAGGCTACGAGTAGATGGCTATCTAGGTGCCTTCACAGCTTTTCCTTCTAGAAAGGTAGTGAGTGAAGGAAGACACCAAACCATTACCTAGCCTCAAAATGCCTTTGATCACACCCCAATTTCACATATTTGTAGACACGGTTAATTAAAGCATAAATCTATACATTACAAGGCATTATTTCGGGGCCGATTCTCTATCCCCAGTGGAGTCGCCAGATTGTGGGAACACAGGAGCTGGGGCGACGCATGCTGTTCCAGGCTCGGGGGCCTAGTTGGGAGTACGGAGTAGCCACGAGGGACTAAACCGGAGAATAATGGAGTCGCCACCCGGTGTGAACCGGGATAAAGATTTAAGGCCACACTCACCCCTCGCAAGGGAAGACCTCAAACCATTGGGTTCAGAATGGTCCCTTACTTATGCCACTTGTAATGTAGAGATTTATACAATAATCCAACCAAGCCTATGACATACATTTCCAAGTGTACCACAATCCTAAGTTCACCATGCTTAAAAGTAAAGTTTACATCTAACATGCATGAAATCAAGTCCTATTGCTGAGTTCACATGCTTAAAGGTAGGCTTTTGCAACGACAAGCACATAACATCACAAGAATTCAATCATTTATGTAAACATAAACACAAATAGTCATGGTAATATTTGCATGTAATATAAAGGGAATCAAAATGACGACAAATAATGTTATAGGCGCATTGTGTAAAGAAGCATATAAAATAGGAGGGCATGTTCCTCTCTAGATCCTGGGGGATGCCCCTTTGCTCTTGTATAGTTTTCTTTTGGTTATAATACTTTCCTTATCCAAAAAAAGATTATGCAATGAATAAGATGCAATAAATAAAGATGCATAAAAAGGATTTTGTAAAACAGCGATAAATCGCGTAATGAATAGCGCGGCAAAACATCATGGCAAAGGTAGCCTTATGGCGTTTTCCCTCGAATGGAAGACCTTAAAACCACCCTAGTTAAGCCCATGCGCACACATCACATAATAAAGTGCGATAAATAAAGATGCATAAAAAGGATTTTGTAAAACAGCGATAAATCGCGTAATGAATAGCGCGGCAAAACATCATGGCAAAGGTAGCCTTATGGCGTTTTCCCTCGAATGGAGGACCTTAAAACCACCCTAGTTAAGCCCATGCGCACTCATCACATAATAAAGTGCGATAAATAAAGATGCATAAAAAGGATTTTGTAAAACAGCGATAAATCGCGTAATGAATAGCGCGGCAAAACATCATGGCAAAGGTAGCCTTATGGCGTTTTCCCTCGAATGGAGGACCTTAAACCCACCCTAGTTAAGCCCATGCGCACTCATCACATAATAAAGTGCGATAAATAAAGATGCATAAAAATGATTTTGTAAAACAGCAATAAATCGCGTAATGAATAGCGCGGCAAAACATCATGGCAAAGGTAGCCTCATGGCATTTTCCCTCGAATTGAGGACCTTAAAACCACCCTAGTTAAGCCCATGCGCACATATTACATAATGCATAAAAAATGAAATAAACAAATAAAAGATATAAGATATCGTATACCCGACTGAACACATCTCTCATCCAATCAAGTATACATCATCCGGCGCGCGAAGCATCGTGGTAAAGGATTTTAACCCCTTTTAAGGGGACCTTTCATCGCATTTACTAAGCTCATGCGCATCATCTCCATATGACATAAATAAATGATATTCGGAAATTAAAAGACAGAAAAATTAAACGGCAAATAATTAAATGAACAAGATAACATAAAATCAATAAGTGCCGTTTGCTCAAGTGGTACGTGGAATTGTTGCCCAAGTACAGACCGCACTACCGTCCATTCAGATTCGCTACGGAATTTACGTCTGATTTCCATCCTATATACCATAAGAGACGACACTTCCATTCATCCAAAATCCACAACAAACATCATATACACAACAAATGCCATAAATACAGAAAATATAATCAAAGTAAATGACCAGAAATTAAATAGAAATAAGTGTGAAAAATACCCTCAGGTCTAACCTTTTTAGTTGTCCTCGGACTTGCGTTTCGCGGAGATCGGAATGGATGAAAGCTCCTTACTTTTCCGGTTCACTAGCTTCGCGTTTTGGCTCGCTATTCCACTGTTTTTCCCACTGTTTTGGTGTCGTTTTGCTGCTGTTTTTGACATGTTTTCTGCTCACTGTTTCAGGTCCTGTTCTTCTTTTTCGGCTTCGTTTTGCTGCTGTTTTTGACGTGTCTTCTGCTCACTGTTTCAGGTCTTGTTCTTCTGTTTTAGTGGACTGTTATGCGTGTTTTTTAAAGACTGTTTGTGCAGGTTTGTTTGTGATTTTTTAAGGGTTAGATATGCAGTTTTTGCTCACTAGTTTGGGGTATTTTGGGGGGCTGTTTGATGGACAAAACTTGGGCAAATGGCTGCTATTTTTACGAGTCAGTTTTGGATGTGTAAGGGCGCTGTTCTGGTTGTTTTTTATGCGTTGATGTTGCTTCTGTTCTGGTTGAGATTTGCGTGAGTTGTGATGATGTTTTAGATGTTATTTTGGTGATGGTGATGGATGTTGAAACTCGGCAATGGAGGGGAGGCTAGGGGTTGTGTTCACGGCCAAGAGAATGAGAGATGAAGAAAAGATTTTGCTTTGGCCGAGAGGTTGATATCTTCTAGGGTTAAGGTCTTGTGATTTGCGTGTGAATGAGGGAATATGTTGATGTCTTGGGCGTGTATTAGAGAGAGTGGAGAGATGGGGTGGTTAGGTTAGTGCATGTTTTTATATAGATTAGGAAGTCAAATATTTGATTGGTTTTAATTGGTTAGGATTGATTTTAATTAGGCATATCTTCTTTTTAATTTTAGTATATGATATATTCAAATTATTTAAATTAGGCATGATTTTAGTTTAAGTTTGGTAAATGTTTTATTTAATTATTTAATTAATTATATTAATATCTTATTTAGTTAATGTTTTAATTAATATTTATTTATTTAATTTGGGGGTATTTTAAGGGTGATGGGCGTGTGGGCCTTGGTGGGTGGGAGTGGGCTTGGCTAGGTGCATGTTAATTTAGTTAAGTGTTTGGGCTAAGTTTGTGTGGGCTAGGTGGGGTGTGTAGGTTAAGTTCATGCGGACTAGGTGTGCGTGGGCCGGGTTTAGGTGTCTCGGGCCGAGCATAAATTTAAAACAGAAAACAAACGAGTTACTTGAAGCCAAACTAGTGAACTTAATCCGTCAATGAGTCAATTCTTGACTCTTCCCTTCCGATGTCTGTTTCCCGCGGTTTCCGTAACTTAAAAGGTAGTTGTCTCCAAATAAGACTCCTCATCGGGTTTCACATGCAAAAATGCAATGCCTTGCGCATGTGTACCCAAACCCAATCTCCAGGCTGAAATACCACACGCTTTCTTCCCTTATTAGCATGAGAAGCATATTGCTCATTCTTCCGTTGTATTTGCTCTCTTGCTTTCTCATGTATGTGCTTCACCAATCGGCTTTCCTTTTTCCATCTAGCCCCGCATGCTCATCAACAGGCAAAGGTAACAAATCCAATGGAGTTAGTGGCTGAAAACCATAAACAATTTCAAAAGGTGAAAATGATGTAGAAGAATGAATGCTACGATTATATGCAAACTCAATAAATGGCAAACAATCTTCCCAACTCTTCAAATTCTTGCCAACTATAGTGCGCAATAATTGAGATAAAGTGCTATTAAAGACCTCTGTTTGTCCATCAGTCTGTGGATGACATGTGGTAGAATACAATAGTTTGGTGCCTAGTTTAGCCCACAACACCTTCCAAAAATGGCTAAGGAACTTAACATCTCTATCAGATACAATACTCCTAGGTATACCATGGAGTCGCACTATGTCTCTGAAAAATAAATCTGCAATGTTTGTAGCATCATCGGTTTTATGACATGCAATGAAATGAGCCATTTTACTAAACCTATCAACTACAACAAAGATTGAATCTCTACCCCTCTTTGTCCTAGGCAAACCTAACACAAAATCCATCGATATATCAACCCAGGGTTCACTAGGTACAGGCAAAGGAGTATACAAACTATGTGGCATTAATTTAGATTTAGCATGCTTACATGTTAGACACTTATCACAAATACGCTCAACATCACGTTTCATTTTAGGCCAATAAAAGTGCTCATGTAAAATAGCTAAAGTTTTAGTAATCCCAAAATGCCCCATCAAACCTCCCCCATGCGCTTCCTTCACAAGCAACTCACGCATACTACAAGCAGGAACACACAACCTGTTCGCTTTAAATAAGAATCCGTCATGAATGTAAAACTTTCCAAAAGATGACTTTGCACAAGTAGCAAAAATCTCACCAAAATCAGAATCACACTCATATAATTCCTTAATCAAATCAAATCCTAACATCCGTGCATGCATTGAAGTAAGTAAAACATACCTGCGAGATAATGCATCGGCCACTATGTTTTCTTTACCTTTCTTGTAGTGTATAACATATGGAAATGACTCAACGAATTCCATCCATTTTGCGTGTCGCTTATTCAGCTTACCTTGACCCTTCAAGTGTTTTAATGATTCATGGTCGGTGTGGATCACGAACTCTTTAGGCCACAAGTAGTGCTGCCATGTCTCAAGTGCTCTCACAAGCGCATATAACTCTTTGTCATACGTGGGGTACCTCAAAGCTGCTCCATTCAGCTTCTCACTAAAATAGGCTATTGGCCGCTTTTCTTGCATGAGAACTGCTCCAATACCTAACCCTGATGCGTCGCACTCAATCTCAAATGTCTTCTCGAAGTTGGGTAGTGCTAAAATGGGTGCACTGCATAACTTCGCTTTAAGGTCCTGGAATGCTCGCTCTTGTGCCTCGCCCCATTGAAAACCAACTGTCTTCTTTACTACCTCAGTCAATGGCGCGGCAATGCTACTGAAGTCCTTGAAAAATCTCCTATAGAAGCTCACTAACCCATGAAAGCTTCGGACTTCTATCACTGTAGTTGGTGTAGGCCATTCCTGAATTGCCTTTACCTTCTCCACATCTACCTCGATGCCATCTGCACTCACAACAAAGCCAAGAAAAACAATTCTATCCATGCAAAATGTGCATTTGTCAGAGTTAGCATACAATTGTTCTTTTCGTAAAACATCAAGTACATGCTTCAAATGCAGCACATGCTCATCTACTGTTTTACAGTAAACTAAGATGTCATCAAAATAAACCACAACAAACTTACCTAAAAATGCACGCATAACATGATTCATCAATCTCATAAATGTGCTAGGTGCGTTTGAGAGACCAAATGGCATAACTAACCATTCATACAAGCCATACTTAGTCTTAAATGCAGTCTTCCACTCATCTCCTTCTCTCATGCGAATTTGATGGCATCCACTCTTTAAGTCAATCTTACTAAAAATTTGGAACCATGCAATTCATCCAACATGTCATCTAGTCTAGGAATGGGGTGACGATACTTTACCGTAATATTATTGATAGCTCGACAATCAACGCACATACGCCACGTCCCATCTTTCTTAGAAACTAGAAGTACTGGTACTGCACAAGGGCTCATGCTTTCCCTTACATACCCCTTATCCATCAATTCCCGTACTTGACTTTGTAGCTCTTTTGTCTCCTCGGGATTGCTCCTATAAGCCGGTCTGTTAGGAATGACTGCTCCAGGTATGAAGTCTATCCGGTGCTCAATACCTCTAATGGGTGGAAGCCCACTAGGTATGTCCTCTGTGAGTACGTCACTGTAATCCTGCAAAAGAGATGAAATAGACACAGGAAGCAAAGGGTCAGCGTTAGTAAAATAAATATGAGGCTCCTTATAGACTAACAATAGCATGATCTTGCTAGCCTTGAACGCTTTCCTCGCTTCACCCTCACCCATGTAGAAACTCTTTTTAACTCTCCCTTTTGTTTCCCCCTCACGTTCACTCACACCCCCCTTGGAAACTCCCACGGCCTTGGCCTTATTTTTCTCACCAGAGACAACACTCTTACTAGTTTCGCCCAAAGTGGTGTTTCCCTTCGCTCTGTCTTTGTCACGTTCAAGTTGCAACTTAACCTGATCTTCATGGACTTGTGCAGGTGTAAGAGGGTATAATGTAATGGGTTTTCCCTTATACTGAAAAGAGTACTTGTTCTTGAACCCATCATGAATAACCTTCTTATCAAACTGCCACGGTCTGCCCAAAAGAATATGTCCGGCATGCATCGGTATCACATCACATAGGACATCATCCGTGTATGGCCCAATGGTAAAGCTCAACAGTACCTGCTTTGTCACACTTATCTCCCCACAATCATTTAACCACTGCAACTTGTAAGGCTTCGGGTGTCTCAAGCAGCTCAACCCCAATCGCTCAATCAAAGTTGTGCTAGCAACATTAGTACAACTGCCCCCATCTATGATTATACTACACCCTTTGCCATTCACACGGCACCTAGTATGGAATATATTCTCCCTCTGCTGCACATTTCATCCTCTACAACATGTGCACTCAAAGCACGCTTGACAACTAAGGAAGTTATCCAGCGGGTATGCAGCTCCCTCATGGTCACTAGCATCCTCCAACTCTGGCATCTCCTCCTCAACCTCACTATCGGTAGAGTACACCTCTCCACTCTTTTTATCAATCACTAAGGTACGCCTATTGGGACATTGTGAAGCATAGTGTCCCATGCCCAAACATTTGAAACACTTTACATCCTTAGTTCTAGCAGCTGCACCCTCAGGTTTTGGCCTAGTTTTGCTCGGTTCTGCAGCCTCTTTACCCTTGGCACTAGGTTCGGCCCTAGGCTTATTAAAGCCTCCACTGAATTCGCCCCTAGGCTTGTCAAAGCCTCCATCTCGCTTCTCATTCGGAACCCATTTCCTTTTCCATGCAGAAGTAGCCTGAGTACCAAATCTGGATGTTGACTTTTTCTTGAGTTGCCTTTCTATCTTGATAGCCATGTGAAGCATATCCTCCAAATCAACATAATGATACAACTCCACCATGTTTGCAATCTCTCTATTCAAGCCCCCTAGAAACCGTGCCATAGTAGCTTCTGCATCCTCAACTACATTTGCCCTGATCATGGAAACTTCCATCTCTGTGTAATAGTCCTCAACACTTTTGGTCCCCTGATACAGATGTTGTAGTTTCTTATACAACTCCCTATAGTAATGGCTGGGTATAAATCTCTTTCTCATGAGACCCCTAAGTTCTGCCCATGTCTGAACTGGTCTCTCATAGTTTCTCCTTCGAGTAGAGACAAGCTGATCCCACCAAATCATAGCATAATCGGTAAACTCAATTGCTGCCAGACTGATCTTCTTCTCGTCTGAGTAGTGATGACAGTTGAAAATCAATTCTATTTTCTTTTCCCATTTTAAATAAGCTTCAGGATCATTCTTTCCTTGGAATGTTGGTATCTTGATCTTGATGCTACCTAGATCACCATCTACATCTCCTCGCCTACCATATCCTCTCCGATCATAATCCCCTCTTCTGGCATCAAATGCACCTCTATCATCAAACCGTCTATCCCTCCTATCAAACCTCTTATCAAACCTCCTATTAGGCCTCCTATCATGCCCAGGCAGAAATCTCTCCTCCACATCATCAAAACCATCAGAATCATCAAACTCATTTTCAGCTTCCTCTTCATCTGGTGGTACATACTGTGGTGGTACATGGCGAGGTGGCACATTGTGAGGTGGTGGTACATTCTGAGGTGGTGGTACTCTGGGACCGCTACCAGTTTGAATACTTTCTACACTCTTGGACAATCTCTCCAAAGCAGTATTCATGTTCTCCATCATATCTGTAAATTTCCTATCCAAAGCCTCAAGCTTTTCATCAGTAGTTAGACCTGCCATCTCAACACTAAACAAACAGATTAGAAATAACAAGAAAGTAAAGCAAATATCTAAATCCTCACAATCTCACGTGTTTACACTCGAATGATATCACTCTTCTCGTGTTTGCACTCTATTGGCTTTTACCCGATACTGTGCTCACAATCACTGCCTTTTACCACTTTTGAGTTCATCCTCAATTCAAATGTGAACCACACTCAATCCAAGAATACAAACCAAATGTAGTCCTCAAGCTAGCACGAAACACAACGGACCCAACAATATATATATATATATATAGGGCAGACGGAAAACAAAATAAGAACAGGAATAGTAATGACGGAGACTCAATCAATAATACTTAAACTAGAGTAATTAGAAATAAGGAGTAAACAATTAGCACAATGGAAAAAAATAAGCATGTAAATTCACGGTCGTATGCAATTTCGGGAGGAAATTTGGCACCTCTATAAAAATTTTGATGGGATACCCTCCACGGGCACCTAAATGATAATATGGAACAAACTAGATTCAACCAAAAATTTTCACTTTTTACACACAAAATCCAAAAATTTTCACTTTTTTTTTTTTTTTTTTTGCTCAAGTGATCACTATCACTCAAGTCCCTTTTTTCTTTTCTTTCTTTTTTTTTTTTTTTGATAACGTCAGATGCTAAATATGGTTCTGATTTCAGAGGCTGATTTAGGTTCTGATTTCAGAGGCTGGTTTTCAAAGCCTGATTTCAGAGTCTGATGAGGGTCTGAATCCAGGGTCTGCTGGTCAGTGTCTGATTTCATAGTCGAATAAGGGTATGATTTCAGAGGCTAATTTTCAGAGGTTACTGGTCAGGGTCTGATTTCAGGGTCTGAATTCAGAGGCTAATTTTCAGAGGTTACTGGTCAGGGTCTGATTTTAGAGGCTACTGGTCTGGGTCTGATTTCAGAGGCTAAGTTTCAGGGTCTGATCTCAGAGTCTGATGCAATGGTTAAGTTTCAAGGTCTGAACTCCGAGTCTGATTTCAGAGGCAGATTTCAAAGGTTACGTTTTAGGTCTGATGTCAGAAGCTAAGATTTCAGGGTCTGATTTCAGACTTCACTTAGTTTTTCAGGGTTTGATTTCACACTTCACTAGGGTTTAGAAACAAAACATACAGCCGCCAAGAACATGCTTATTTCTTAAACATATGCTAAAGAACAGAATGACTATGACGAACTGATAGGAAGAACAGAACAGAAACCCAGAACTGGAAAAGTGATAAAGATGAACTGATATGCAACTAGGATGAACTGACAGAAAGAACAGAACAAAAAGATTCAGAACTGGAAAATGATAAAAGATGAACTAATATGCAGAACAACAAAACCAGATCCAGAATATGCTTCACAACAAAAACAGAAACAAGATCCAACAAGAACTGAAACGAAAAATAACAAAGAACAAAATAAAAACAGAATCAAACAAAAGGAAAGATAGAAAAAAATCAGACCTTGGAACCCTGAGCTCTAGATACCAAATGACAAGAAACCCACTTGGATTCGAAATCCAAGCAAACCCCAAGCAACAGACAGAACCCCAAGAACCGCGAATTTGATTTTGTAGGAACAAAACCCTTCCAAGGCCACAAAGAAGACCCACAAAGAACTTGCCCTTGAGAACCTTTAAGATGAATCCTTGTAGTGTTTTGCTAGTAATGGAGACGCCACTAAGTGTGCCAAACTTAGATAAGTCGATTCAAACTTGAAAAGGGGAATCCCTCCCTTACAATAATTCAGCCATAGCCAAAAGCTTTAAGCTTTGAGTTTACAATTTCGTTGATTACCCTTAAATGAAGAAGAAAGTAAGCTTAAATAGTGTTACAAAAAGAAACCCTAAAGGCATAAAGACAACAATGCCCTAAAAACGAAATTACACAAATATCAAGTCTTTAAGTCTTCAAATGCCTAGGAAGCTTTATTCTAAACTGATTTGGGCCAAGTGAATTGGTTTTGGGCCCTTTCCATCGAAGCCCACATGCATCTCTATTTGTTTGTTGCAGTCGGCCATAAAACTCTGAACTAATCCCGCCATTGCTTCTCTGAGTCTTTTGGTCCTCTGCCTCGTAATTGGCCCTTCTGGTACTTGTAATGCGTCCTTTGGTTTGTTGTCGGCCTGGATCATGTCACCAATAATGCTCATTACTCTTCGCGGGTATGGACAATGGTTGTTAGCCAGTGTGGGTAGATTGGAGTTCTTGGGATTGGATGCAGACTGTTGAGTGTGGATGAATCAATACACCGAAGGCTCCTTATGTCATATTCTTGTTCGGCTTTCGTTTGCAGCCTCAGTCTACTATATCTGGAGGGAGAGGAAAGCTCGTACTCATAATGTGCCTCCTCACCTATCTAGTGTTCTGCTAAATGACATTGTGTGTTCTGTCCATACTCGTGCTAGTTTATTGCGGAGGGTGAAACCATCTTATGATAATAAATGGCTTCACCTCTCCTAATATCTGCCTGATGACATCTTTTGATGGTCTTGTTTTGTTTCTAGCCTTTTTGACTTTTCTGCTACAAGGGCCTGTCCTCTCTAGTTGTCTGGGGTATGCCCCTTTGTCTTTGTACATTTTTGGTTAATATACTTTATCCAAAAAAACTATGAAAGGTCGGTTCAGACATTAGCAGAACTTTGCGGTCTCATGAGAAAGCCAGCCATTACTACAAAGAGTGGTATCAAAGACTAAAACATCTGTATCATAGGCTCAAGAGTGTTGAGGACTATTATACGGAGATGGAGGTTGCCATGATCAGGGCGAATGTAGTGGAAGATGCAGAAGATACTTTGACACGTTTTCTAGAAGGTTTGAATAGAGAGATTGCCAACATTTTGAAGATGCATCATTATGTTGACTTAGAGGATATGCTTTACATGGCTATCAAGGTAAAGAGGCAACTCAAGAAAAAGTCTACATCCAGATTTGGTACTCAGACTACTTCTGTATGGAAGGGAAAATGGGTTCTGAATGAGAAACAAGATAGTGGCTTTAATAATCCTAGAGGCGAGACTAGTGGAGGCTTTAATAAGCCTAGGGCCGAACCCAGCGCAAAGGGTAAGGAGGCTGCAGAACTGAGCAAAGTTAGACCAAAACCCCGAGGGCACAACTACCATGACTAAGGATGTTAAGTGCTTCAAGTGTTTGGGCATGAGACACTATGCTTCACAATGTCCCAATAGGTGCCCCTTAGTGATTGATAAGAAGAATGAAGAGGTGTACTCTACAGATAGTGTGGTTGAGGATGAGATGCCGGAGTTATAGGATATGAGTGACCACGAGGGAGCTACATTCCCATTGGATTATTTGTCCATAGTTATTAGGTGTGCTTTGAATGCACATGATGTTGAGGATAAGAGTGAGCAATAGAGGGAGAACATATTCCACACTAGGTGCCGTGTGAATGGCAATGGGTGTAGTATGATCATATATGGGGGCAGTTGTACTAATATTGCTAGCACAGTTTTAGTTGAATGATTGGGGTTGAGTTATTTGAAGCACCCAAAATGTCCACATTAAGTCGGTTATGTTCTCTATTCATTCTTCCTATGTCTGTTATTAAGAAGGTAGAGATGACTCTCAGATCTTTCCTTTGGAAGGGTAGTGAGCTTACTTCGTCAGGGGCGAGAGTGGCTTGGAGTACTGTTTGTTTACCTTTGAAAGAGAGGGGTTTGGGGATTAAGAGTTTGGCTACTTGGAATAGAGCGGCTATTGTTAAGCATTTATGGTTTCTTTGCTCTGGTCAGATCTCCTCCTAGTCGAATTGGGTTCAGTCTTACTTGCTTCGGGGACGGAGCTTTTGGGAGGTGTCGTGTCCTGGAGATTGCACTTGGAGTTGGCGGAAGATTTTGGAGCTTCGTTCTTGGGCTCGTCGGAGAATGAGGTTTAGGATTGGGAATGGTGAGAAGACGTTGATGTGGTTTGATAACTGTCATATGTTGGGTCTGATTGCGGATACGTTGGGTGAGAGAGTTATTTATGACTCTCGCTTGGATAGGATGGCTACAATTGCTTCTATTATCTCTGAATCTTCTTGGCGTTGGCCCCCTGCTAGATCAGCAGCCCTTGTTGAGCTGGCTCGGCCCTTTCTCTCGGATCCTTCTTGTCTAAGGGAGGATGAGTTGGTTTGGGAGGACGATAGTAGAAGGAGGTTTTCTGTGTCTAGCGTCTGGAATGTGATGAGGATGAAGGGCACTTTGATACGCTGGCACCGGGTGTTTGGTTCAGTAAAGCTATTCCGCGCCATTCGGTTCTGCTTTGGATGACTATTCTGGGTGGACTTTGTACCCATGATCGTCTTATGAGTTTCAGTATATCTGCTTGCTCGCATTGCTTCATTTGTGGTTGTTCGGGTGAGGATATTGATCACATTTTCTTCCAATGCTATTTCTTTTTATGAGTTTGGACTATTGTGCTGGCCTTGTGTGGGGAAGATTGGGGTTCTCATGATTGGTTGTAGACTATTGAGTGGATGTATCAGTTCATCGGCGCCTCGTTGTATCATCTTCTTGTTCGACTTTTGTTTACTACTTCAGTTTACTATATTTGGAGGGAGAGGAATTCCCACATGCATGATGTGACTCCTCGCCCTATCAATGCTATTCTTTATGATATTGTGTTTATTGTCCGGACTCGTACCAGTTTATTGCGTAGGGTGAAACCATCTTATGATAATAAATGGCTTCACCTTTCTTGGCACCTGCCTGATGACATTTTCTGATGGTTTTGTTTTGTTTGTTGCTTTTCTTTTTTGCTAGGAGGGCCTGTCCTCTTTAGTTGTCTGGGGTTTGCCCCCTTTTGCTTTTGCTTTGTTGCTTGGAGGGTTTGTCCTCCCTAGCTGTCTAGAGTATGCCCATGTGCCTTTGTTTCCTTTTGTTAATACATACTTACCTTATCCAAAAAAATGTATTGTTGAGCTTCACCATTGGGCCATACACTGATGATATTTTTTTTAAGACAAGGTAAGTATATTAACAAAAAGAAAGAAATAATAGAACATGGGCATTCCCCAGACAGTTAGAGAGGACAAGACCTCATAACAACAATAGCTAAAAGTTATAAAGGAAATAAGAACATCAAAAGTTATCATCAGATAGGTGCCAAGAAAGGTGAAGCCATTTATTATCATAAGATGGTCTCACCTTTCGTAACAAACTAGCACGTGTCCAAATAGAAAACATAATATCAGTTAGTAGAACACTCGAGTTGGAGTAGAAGAACACAATATCTGATTATGCTCTTCTACTCCAACTCTAGTGTTCTTCTCACCGATATTGTGTTTTTTTTTTATTTGTAGCTGAAGAAGCAAGACTTTCTTTATGTTATGGTGATTTAAGTTGGGCTGAGGAGGGCTTCAATAGACAGAAATATCGTGTTCAATGGCTCAACCTTAGGGATCAGAACTGACACGAATCCAGCCATTCAAGGAACATTAGATGTCACGGCCAGTAATATGGTAGAGCCTTTACAAGTTCCAACAGGGCCAATCACACACGCCATAAATCTAAGAAGATCAGAGACGTAATGGCGGGACTAGCACAAAGTGCCATGGCCGAGTGTGACAGACAACCCCATGGCATATTGGCGTCATATGAGGGCTTCAATGGAGTGGGTCAAAAGCTATTTCACGTGGCCCAAGTCATTCTAGAAGACGCGCAATAGCCGATTTTGAAGATAGGACCATTTTGGATAATTTGGCCATTTTATGCCTTATATGTAATTCGGCCAAATGAGCTTGTGTTTTGACCTTTTGCTTGACATGTTGATTCTAGTTAGGCTATTTTTAACTTAGTTAGCTAGATGATTTGGGTCAAATTGGATTAGAACTAAGTTAGTTAGTTAAAGGACCTATTAGGCATTCTTTAGAAAAGATGCCCCTTTTGTTGACTTTTTCTTTTGATCTTTTTGCCACTTACATAAGATCTTGGTGGGGATATTTGTAATATTTAGTAAATGACTACTTAGGGCTTTAGCTTTATGTAGCTATTGGGTAGTTTTAGGACCTTTTGGTCTTTTTACCTTTTGAAGGGCATTTTAGTAAATTTGCCTTATCCTATATATTGTAAACTTTGTCTTCTTCAATAACAACTTGCAAATTTCGAATTTCTTCAAAGAAAAATGGCTATGGCCGAATTTCAAGCTTAAGGGAGGGATTCCCCTTTGTTTCAGCTTTGATTATCTAAGGCGTGGCAACCTTGGTGGCGTCTCCTTCTAGCAGAACACTGCAAGGAATCATCTTAAGGTTCTCAAAGACAAGTTCTTTGTGGGTCTTCTTTGTGGCCTTGGAAGGGTTTTGTTCCTACAAATCGAATTCGCGGTTCTTGGGATTCTATCCGTTGCGAGGGGTTTGCTTGGCCTTAAACATCCAAGTGAGTTCTGCTTCATTTGGTATCAGAGCTTAGGGTTCCAAGGTCTGATTTTTCTATCTTTACTTTGTGTTTTTCATTTAATCTTTATTGTGTTTGTTGGTCATCAAGATATTTGTTCATCTTGATTCTTGGTTTTTTGTTTCTTAAGTGTTTTCGCCTATTTTGAATTGCATGTGACTAGCATACCGGCCTTATATCGACATACTGGTGAAAAAAATACACTATCAGCCTCTGGAATTGGAAATTTTCATACCGGCATTCATATCGGCCTTCATACCGGTCTTTCTGGGATTACATAGCTTCTTGAACTGGGTAAGTTTCATACCGGCATTCATACCGGTCTAACTTTTTTTGGATAAAGTAAGTATATTAACCAAAGAAATAACAAAAGCACAGGGGCATACCTAGAGAGCTAAGGAAGACAAGCCTTCCTAGCTACAGAACAAAAGCCAATTAGGCTAAAGACAAGCAAAATCAAATCAAAAATATCATCGGATAGTTGCCAAGATTGTTGAAGCCATCTATTATCATATGAAAGTTTCACCTTTCTTGACAAACTAGCACGAGTCTGAACAGTAAACATAATATTGGTCAAGAGAACTCTATATGGACTAGGAGACTCGTCATGTAGTCGAGCATTCCTCTCATTCCATATGAAGTAAACTGCAGCGGCAAAAGATAATCGAACAAGTAAATGACACAAAGATCCACTACTATACTGCTCCATCCACTTAATAGTCTGCATCCAGTCACGAGAGCACCAATCTATACCACATTTAGCCAAAATAGACGACCATATCTGAGAAGCAAATGAACACTTGAAGAAGAGATGATCTCTATCCTCCCCCAAATGACCACAAAACACACACATAGAACAACCCGAAATGCCAAAAGCCATTAACCGATCCTGAGTATAAAGGCCTCCTTGAATCGTGAGCCAAAGCATAAAAGCATGTCTTGGAATGGCCTTTGGAAACCAAACAATTCGGTACCAACTCACCCGATTACTTCTTACCCTCAACGCATCCCAAGCACTCCTGACCGAAAAAATACCTTTATGATCATCTTTCCACACCAACACATCCTCCTTCGTATCACAAGGAACATAATCCAAAGGCATAGAACAAGCCAATTGGAGAAGATTGGCTGACCTCGCTTATATCGGTCTAACTGGGTATTACATAGTTACTGGAACCGGGGTAGTGACATGATCCAAGGGACAACATTTGACATGAATGCAGTCACCCAAGGAACATTAGAGCCTTTGGAATTGCCAACAGGCCCAATCACACGCCAAAGAGCTAAGAATATCACAGACGCAATAGCGGGGCCATAGTTTGCATATAATAGATGCATTCATCCTTTAGTTTTTACTTGCCTTATGAGATTGATTATGATTCTAATTCTTTAACTCCTATGGATTTATTATCTTTGATTGTTATTAAGCTTGGGAGTATGAATGATAAGGGAAAGGCAGAGTTGGTGAGAATAATAGGTTTCCAACGCATTGTGTTTGACCCCGGCAATTGGTGTGGTGTGGCTTTATATGCAAGAGGAAAAGATACAAGCATAACGAATATCCAAGTTGCAACCAAGAGGGGATGGTCTATTTCAAGTCTTGGAACGGATTAACGAAAATGCATATAAGCTGGATTTGCAAGGTAAGTACAACGTATCTGCTACTTTTAATGTTTCTGTCTTAACTCATTTTAATGCCGGTTCAGATTCGAGGTCGAATCCTTTTCAACAAGGAGGGAATGACATGAGTCCAACCACACCAGAGACATTACAGGATGCAGCTAACAACTTGGAGGAACCCATGCAGTTGCCAACAGGTCCAATCACACGCCAAAGATTAAAGAAGATCAGAGAGGCCTTTGCGGGACTAGCTCAAAGCTATGTGACAAGTTGCAGCAACCAAGTCAAGTGCACACCAGAGACACATATGGGCATAACCAGAGAGGTCCCCAAGCTATTTCATTTGACCCAGATCAGCTCAGACTGAAGCATAGCAGAGCAGCTTCAGCACCAGCACCCTTTTGACCCGATTTGACCTATTTTGGGACTATGTTGAATTCGGCCAAATGGGGGCATTTTTGTCTTTTTTGCTCGACATGTTGACTTTATTTATGATGTAATTAAGCTAGTTGACCAGGTCATTAGGGTTAATTATGCTTAGAACCTTGCTTATTGAGTAAGCACGTCAATTTATTATTTGATGTAAGCACCTCAGATTAGCTTAAGTTAGATTAGTTTCTAATCAATGTTTTAAGCTATTTTAGGTGGGAAAAGACTTTTGGGGACATGCTTGAGTGAAAGCTTTGGGTAGTTTTTAGGTCTTTTGGTAATTTCACTTTAGGGACATTTTTGTCCATTCACACCTTTAGGGTTTCTCTTTGTAACCTATTTAAACTTTGTTTTCTTCTTCTTTGGAATAACATACACGACATTTTGAGAAACTTTCAAGCTTTTAAGCTTTGGCTATGGCTAAATTTCTTGTGAGGGAGGGATTCCCTTTTCAAGTTCAAATTGACTTATCTAAGCTTGGCAACTTAGTGGCATCTCCATTGCTAGAAAAATAAAATATGATTTCATGCTTGTGGTTATCATGGACGTGAGTTTCATGGTGGTTAGGGGCTGATCTTGGTTGGGTTTTGTTCCTACAAAATCAGTAATCAAAGTTCTTGGGGTTTTGAGAAAGATGCTTGGGGTTTGCTTGGTTTCCAACCCAAGTGAGTTCTTGTCAGGTAGTTTTCATACCGGTCCCATACCGGACTAAATACCGGCCAACTTGTTCCAAAAATATAGCTACTAGAACCGGGCTAGTTCATACCGGCTTACATACCGGTCTATATACCGGCGAACCTGTGAGTAAAACATAGCTACTGGAACCGGGAAGCAACCATACCGGTCTCATACCGGACCCAAACCGGTCAACACTTTGAATTTTTTTTAAGAGCTCAAGTGACCTGAAGAGGAAAAAAAGAGTAAAAAAGTTCTAAAATTTGGTTGAAATTGGTTGGTTCCATATCATCAATTGGGTGTCCGTGAAGGGTAATTCAACAAAATTTCTATCGAGACACCAAATTTTCATCCCAATTTGCATACGTCCGGGTTTGTTTGCATGCTTGTTTGCCTATTGTTCTAGTTTTTGATTTCCTTACTCCAGGCATTCTAGCTTATGACACTATTCGTTCGAACTTTTTGGTTGAGGTTCTGCGGACTGTTGGTTTTCCAGAGAGGATGGCGGGTTGGATTCAAGAGTGTATGACTTCTACCAGGTTTTCTGTGTCTATTAATGGGGAGTTGCATGGTTTTTTCTCTGGGGGTCGCGGGTTGCGACAAGGTGATCATATGTCTCCTTATCTCTTTGTCTTGGCTATGGAAGTTCTTCAGGCTTACTTCATAAAATGGCTCTTAATCAGGATTTCAAATTCCATGGGAGGTGTTCTAAGAACCGTCTCACTCATCTTTGCTTTGCGGATGACCTTATGCTTTTCTGTAAAGCGGATGCCTCCTCAGTTTCCTTGATCAAGGATTGTCTCAGGCAGTTCAGCGGTTTATCAGGTTTAATCCCGAATCCTACTAAAAGTCATTTCTTCTCCTCTAGTATCTCTCCTACCCTTCAGGACCAACTACGTCATGTTCTGGGCTTCTAAGTATGGATTCTTCCAGTGCGGTATCTGGGAGTCCCTTTGATTTCTCCTAAACTCCGGGCCTCAGATTGTGCTTCTCTTGTGGATCGTATTGTTATGTGTGCTAAAAGTTAGAGTAGTAAGTTTCTCTCTTATGCGGGCCGGCTTCAGCTCATTAAATCTGTTTTATTCTCCATTCAAGTTTATTGGTCTTCTTTATTTATTCTTCCTAAGTCTGTTATTAGGAAGGTTGAGACGATTCTCCGTTCTTTCCTTTGGAAGGGTAGTGAGCTCACCTCTTCTGGGGAAAAAGTGGCTTAGAGTAGAGTTTGTTTACCTCCCAATGAGGGGGGGTTGGGGATTAAGAGATTGGAATCTTGGAATAGAGCGGCTATTGTTAAGCACATTTGGTCGCTTTGTTCTGGCCAGGTTTCTTCTTGGTCGAATTGGGTTCAGTCTTATTTGTTGAGGGGGAGAAGTTTTTGGAAGATGCCTTGCCCTACAGATTGCTCTTGGAGTTGGCGTAAGATTTTGGAGCTTCGTTCTTGGTCCCGGCGGCGGATGAGAGTTAGGATTGGGAATGGTGAGAAGACTTTATTGTGGTTTGATTTTTGGCATCCTATGGGTCTGATTGTGGATACGTTGGGTGAGTGAGTGATTTATGACTCTGGTTTGGATAGGATGGCTACAGTTGCTTCCATTATTTCTGATTCTTCTTGGCGATGGCCCCCATCTAGGTCTGCCGCCCTTGTTGATCTAGCTCGGGCCCTTCTTCCGAATCCTTTTAGCTTGAGGGAGGATGAGCTTATTTGGGTGGATGATAGTAGAGGGAGATTTTCAGTGGATAGTGCCTGGAATGCTATGCGGTCAAGGGGAACCTTGGTGCATTGGTTTCGAGTTGTTTGGTTCCGAAAGGCCATTCCCCGCCATTCCTTTTTGCTTTGGATGTCTATTCAGGGAGACCTTTGTACTCAGGATAGTTTGATGAGGTTTGGTATCTCTACTTGCTCGCGATGTATTCTCTGTGGTTGTTCTAGTGAGGATATTGATAATCTTTTCTTCCAGTGCTCATTCTCTTCTAAGGTCTGGTCGACTGTGCTGGCTATTGTGGGTTGGATTGGAGTTGCCGAGATTGGCTTCAGACTGTTGAGTGGATGTGTCATTTTCTGACACCTCTTTGCGTCATCTTCTTGTTCGGCTGTCCTTTGCCGCGTCAGTTTACCATTTATGGAGGGAGAGGAATGCTTGCACTCATGATGCGTCTCTTCGGCCTATTTCTGTCATGCTTAATGATATTGTTTTTGATGTTCGGATTCGTGCTAGCTTTTTACGGAAGGTGAATCCATCTTATGACAATAAATGGCTTCACCTATCCTGGCATTTACCCAATGACATTTTCTGTTGATCTTCTTTTGCTTGTAGCCTCTCAGAATTTCTTCTAGGAGGGCTTATCCTCTCTAGTTGTCTGGGGTATGCCCATTTGCTCTTGTATAGTTTTCTTTTGGTTAATACACTTACTTTATCCAAAACAAGTCTACTTATTTCCTAATTCTTTCTCGTATTACTTTGTTTGCCCTATATTGGTTTCTGGTTGATTATGCTAGCTTAAAGATTACACATTGTTGTGAACTTCTATGGTAAGTCATATTCACATTATATTGAGTGCAAACACGAGTGGAGTGGAGTGATACGTAATTGAGTGCAAACACTTGAGCGTGTGAGATTGTGAGGTTATATAATTATTTTCACATATTTGTTACTTCTAATATGTTTGTTGAAGCTTTGAGATGGCAGGTACTAGTTTGACGGTGGATGAGAAGCTTGAGGCTTTAGATAGAAAGTTTACAGATATGATGGAGAACATGAATACTGCTTTGGAGAGGTTGTCAAAGAGTGTTGATAGTAGACAGACAGGCTGTATTCCATGAGTACCACCACAAGTTGTGCCCCCGCGGCAAGTTCCACCACCTCGAGTACCAGTAGTGGAAGAGGAGGTCGAGAATGATCCTAATGGGTTTGATGATTTGGAAGACTCAGTTGAGGAGGAAGTGAAGTATAGGCCCAGGAATCATAGGCAAGAGCGGAGGCATGATAGAATAGATATGAGGTTTGATAGATAGAGAGGATTTGATGACAGACGTGAGGATTATGAAAGGAGGGGTTATGGTAGACATGGTGATATTGATGGTGATTTGAGTAACATCAAGATCAGGATACCAAACTTTCAAGGCAAGAATGATCCTGAAGCGTATTTAGAGTGGGAGGAGAAAATCGAGTTGATTTTCAACTGTCATCAATACTCTGATGAGAAGAAGATCAATCTGGCAGCCATGGAATTCACTGATTATGCGATGATTTGGTGGGATCAGATTGTCACTAACAGAAGGAGGAATTATGAGAGGCCAGTTCAGACATAGGAAGAACTTCGAGGTCTCATGATGAAATGATTCATACCCAGCCATTACTACCGAGAGTTGTATCAGAAACTACAACATCTGTATCAAGGGGCCAAGATTGTAGAGGATTACTATACTGAGATGGAGATTGCCTTAATCAGGGCAAATATAGTGGAGGATGCAGAGGCTATGACATGATCCAGGCCGACAACAAAGCAAAAGACCCATTACAAGTACTAGAAGGGCCAATTAAGAGGCAGAGGACCAAAAGACTCAGAGAAGCAATGGCGGGATTAGTTCAGAGTGTTATGGCCGATTGCAACAAACAAATAGAGACGCATGTGGGCCCAAAGCCACTTCACTTAGCCCAAATCAGTTCTGAATGAAGCTTCACAGGCCTTTGAAAACTTTGGTATTTTTATAATTTAGCCTTTAGGGGCATTGTTTTCTTTATGCCTTTAGGGTTTCTCTTTGTAACACTATTTAAACTTTCTTTCTTTTTCTTTTTGGGCACAATAAACGAAATTTGTAAACATAAAAGCTTAAAGCTTTGGCTATGGCCGAATTCTTGTAAGGGAGGGATTCCCCTTTTCAAGTTAAAATCGACTTATCTAAGTTTGGCAAACTTAGTGGGGTATCTTAAGGTTCTCAAGGGAAAGTTCTTTGTGGGTCTTCTTTGTGGCCTTGGAAGGTTTTGTTCTACAAAATCAAATTCGCGGTTCTGGGGTCTGTCCGTTGCTTGGGGTTTGCTTGGATTTTGAATCCAAGTGTGTTTCTTGTCATTTGGTATCTAGAGCTCAGGGTTCCAAGGTCTGATTTTCCTATCTTTCCTTTTTGTTTGATTCTGTTTTTATTTTCGTTCTTTGTTATTTTCGTTTCAGTTCTTGTTGGATCTTGTTTCTGTTTTCGTTTTGTTTATTTCTGGATCTGGTTTTGTTGTGTTCTGCATATCAGTTCATCTTTTATCATTTTCCCGTTCTGGGTTTTTGTTGTTGTTCTTCATATCAGTCCGTAATCTTTGTTTATTTCTGGACCTGGGTTTTGTTGTGTTCTTCATATAGTTCGTCATATACATTTTGTTCTTTAGCATATGTTGAAGAAATAAGCATGTTCTTGGGCGGCTGTGTGATTTGTTTCTAAAACCCTAGTGAAGTGAGAAAATGAAATAAACCATCAGATTCAGACTCTGAAACTTAACTTTGAAAACCTTGAAAACTTAGCCTCTGAAATCAGACCCTGAAACTTAGCTTCTGAAATCAGACCTTGAAAACTAGCCTCTGAAATCAAACCTTGAAAAACTAGCCTCTGAAATCAGCCTCTGAAATCAGACCCTGAAATCAGACCCTGAACTTAGCCTCTGAAAATTAACCCCTTTAGACTCTGAAATCAAAGCTTGAAACACAGCCTCTGAAATCAGACCCTGAAAATCAACCTTTGAAATCAGAACCTAAATTAGCCTCTGAAATCAGAACCTGAAATCAGCCTCTGAAATCAGAACCTTAGCATCAGAACTTAACTTAACTTCTGCTTAGACCCTGATTTCAGAACCACAATATCAGCATCTGAAATTACCATTAAAAAAAGGGACTTGAGAGATAGTGATAAAAACAAAAAAAAAGTAAAAAAGTGAAAATTTTGGTTGAATTTGGTTTGTTATTATTGATTGAGTCTTCGTCATTGCTATTGATTGAATCTTCGTCGTTGCTATTCCTGTTCGCATTTTGTTTCCACCTGTCCCATATATATTATTAGATCTTGTGTTTCATGCTGGCTTGAGGACTACATTTGGTTTGTATTCTTGGATTGAGTGTGATTCACATTTGAATTGAGGACGAACTCAAGAGTGGTAAAAGGTAGTGATTGTGAGCACAGTATCGAGTAAAAGCCAATATAGTGCAAACACGAGTGGAGTGATATCATTCGAGTGTAAACACGTGAGATTGTGAGGATTTACATATTTGCTTTACTTTCTTGTTATTTCTAATCTGTTTGTTTAGTGTTGCAATGGCAGGTCTAACCATTGATGAAAAGCTCGAGGCCTTGGATAGAAAATTTACAGATATGATGGAGAACATGAATACTGCTTTGGAGAGATTGTCCAAGAATGTAGAGAGTATTCAAACTGGTAGTGGACCCAGAGCACCACCACCCCAGCATGAATACTTACAAGTTGCAATGGTTAAATGATTGTGGGGAAATAAGTGTGACAAAACAGGTATTGTTAAACTTTATCATTGGGCCATACACAGATGATGTCCTATGTGATGTGATACCGATGCATGCTGGACATATTCTTTTGGGCAGACCGTGGCAGTTTGATAAGAAAGCTATTCATGATGGGTTCAAGAACAAATATTCCTTTCAGCATAAGGGAAAACCCATTACATTATACCCACTTACACCTGCACAAGTCCATGAAGATCAGGTTAAGTTGCAACTTGAGCGTGACAAAGAGAGGGCGAAGGAAAACACTACATTGGGTGAGACTATTGAGAGTGGTGTGTCTGGTGAGAAAAATAAGGCCAAGGCTGTGGAAGTTCCCAAGGGGAGTGTGAGTTCACGTGAGGGGGAAACAAAAGGGAGAGTTAAAAAGAGTTTCTACATGGGTAGCAAGCTCATGCTATTGTTAGTCTATAAGGAGCCTCATATTTATTTTACTAACACTGATCGTTTGCTTCCTATGTCTATTTCATCTCTTTTGCAGGATTACAGTGACGTACTGACAGAGGACATACCTAGTGGACTTCCACCCATTAGAGGTATTGAGCACCAGATAGACTTCATACCTGGAGCAGTCATTCTTAATAGACCGGCTTATAGGAGCAATCCCGAGGAGATAAAGGAGCTACAAAGGCAAGTACGAGAGTTGATGGACAAGGGGTATGTAAGGGAAAGCATGAGTCCCTGTGCAGTACCAGTGCTTCTAGTCCCTAAGAAAGATGTGACATGGCGAATGTGTGTCGATTGTCGAGCAATCAATAATATAACGGTAAAGTATCGCCACCCTATTCCTAGGCTAGATGACATGTTAGATGAATTGCATGGTTCCAAGATATTTAGTAAGATCGATTTAAAAAGTGGATACCATCAGATTCGCATGAGAGAAAGAGATGAGTGGAAAACTGCATTTAAGACTAAATATGGATTATATGAGTGGTTAATTATGCCATTTGGTCTTTCTTGTTTTGGATAAAGTAAGTGTATTAACCAAAAGAAAACTATACAAGAGCAAATGGGCATACCCTAGACTACTAGAGAGGACAGGCCCTCCTAGAAGAAAAGCCGAAAGGCTACAAGCAAAATAAGATCAACAGAAGATGTCATCGGGCAAGTGCCAGGATATGTGAAGCCATTTATTTTAATAAGATTGATTCACCTTCCGTAAAAAGTTAGCACGATTCCGAACATCAAAAACAATATCACTAAGCAGAACAGAAACATGCCGAAGAGACGCATCATGAGTGCGGGCATTCCTATCCCTCCAAATATGGTAAACTGACGCAGCAAAAGAAAGCCAAACAAGAAGATGACGTAAAGAGACGTCAGAAAACTGACACGTCCACTCAACCGTCTGAAGCCAATCTCGGCAACTCCAATCTAACTAACACATAGCCAGCACAGTCGACCAAACCCTCGAGGAGAAGAAGCACTGGAAGAAAAGATGATCGATATCCTCACTTGAACAACCACAGAGAATACATCGCGAGCAAGCAGAGATACCGAACCTCATCAAACTATCCTAAGTACAAAGGCCTCCCTGAATAGACATCCAAAGCAAAAAGGAGTGGCGGGGAATGGCCTTCCGGAACCAAACAACTCGAGACCAATGCACCAAGGTTCCTCTGTCTGCATGGCATTCCAGGTACTATCCACTGAAAATCTCCCTCTACTATCATCCTCCCAAACCAGCTCATCCTCTCTCATACTAGAAGGATTTGGAAGATGTACTGAACCAAATCAACAAGGGCGGCAGACCTAGATGGGGGACACCGCCAAGAAGAATCAGAAATAATGGAAGCAACGGTAGCCATCCTATCCAAGCCAGAGTCATAAATCACTCTCTCACCCAACGTATCCACAATCGGACCCATGGGATGCCAAAAATCAAACCATAATAAAGTCTTCTCACCATTCCCAATCCTAACTCTCATCCGCCACCGGGACCAAGAACGAAGCTCCAAAATCTTACGCCAACTCCAAGAGCAATCTGTAAGGCAAGGTACCTCCCAAAAACTTCTCCCCCTCAACAAATAAGACTGAACCCAATTCAACCAAGAAGAAACCTGGCCAGAACAAAGGAACCATATGTGCTTAACAATAGCCGCTCTATTCCAAGATTCCAATCTCTTAATCCCCAACCCCCCTCCTTGGAAGGTAAACAAACTCTACTCCAAGCCACTCTCGCCCCAGAAGAAGTGAGCTCACTACCCTTCCGAAGGAAAGAATGTAGAATCATCTCCACCTTCCTAATAACAGACTCAGTGACAAGAAACCCACTTGGATTCGAAATCCAAGCAAACCCCAAGCAACGGACAGAACCCCAAGAACCGCGAATTTGATTTTTTTTAGAAACAAAACCCTTCCAAGCCACAAGAAGACCCACAAAGAACTTGCCCTTGAGAACCTTTAAGATGAATCCTTGTAGTGTTTTGCTAGCAAATGGAGACGCCACTAAGTTTGCTAAACTTAGATAAGTCGATTCAAACTTGAAAAGGGGAATCCCTCCCTTACAAGAATTCGGCCATAGCCAAAGCTTTAAGCTTTTGAGTTACAAATTTCGTTGATTGCCTTCAAATGAAGAAGAAAGTAAGTTTAAATAGTGTTACAAAAGAAACCCTAAAGGCAAAAAGACCACAAAGACCCTAAAAACGAAATTACACAAATATCAAGTCTTTAAGTCTTCAAATGCCTATGAAGCTTTACTCTAAACTGATTTGGGCCAAGTGAAATGGTTTTGGGCCCTTTCCATCGAAGCCACATGCATCTCTATTTGTTTGTTGCAGTCGGCCATAAAACTCTGAACTAATCCCACCATTGCTTCTCTGAGTCTTTTGGTCCTCTGCCTCGTAATTGGCCCTTCTGGCACTTGTAATGCGTCATTTGGTTTGTTGTCGGCCTGGATCATGTCATCCCCTCCCTCTTGAAAAGGATTCGACCTCGAATCTGTACCTGCATCAAAAGGAGTTAAGTCAGAAACATTAAATGTAGCAGACACATTATACTTACCTTGTAAATCCAGCTTGTATGCATTGTCATTAATCCGTTCCAAAACTTGAAATGGACCATCCCCTCTCGGTTGTAGCTTAGATTTACGTTGTGCAGGAAATCTCTCCTTGCGCATGTGTACCCAAACCCATTCTCCAGGCTGAAATACCACACGCTTTCTTCCCTTATTAGCATGAGAAGCATATTGCTCATTCTTTCGTTGTATTTGCTCTCTTGCTTTCTCATGTATGTGCTTCACCAAATCGGCTTTTTTTTTCCATCTAGCCCCACATGCTCATCAACAGGCAAAGGTAACAAATCCAATGGAGTTAGTGGCTGAAAACCATAAACAATTTCAAAAGGTGAAAATGATGTAGAAGAATGAATGCTACGATTATATGCAAACTCAATAAATGGCAAACAATCTTCCCAACTCTTCAAATTCTTGCCAACTATAGTGCGCAATAATTGAGATAAAGTCCTATTAACTACTTCTGTTTGTCCATCAGTCTGTGGATGACATGTGGTAGAATACAATAGTTGGTGCCTAGTTTAGCCCACAACACCTTCCAAAAATGGCTAAGGAACTTAACATCTCTATCAGATACAATACTCCTAGGTATACCATGGAGTCGCACTATGTCTCTGAAAAATAAATCTGCAATGTTTGTAGCATCATCGGTTTTATGACATGCAATGAAATGAGCCATTTTACTAAACCTATCAACTACAACAAAGATTGAATCTTTACCCCTCTTTGTCCTAGGCAAACCTAACACAAAATCCATCGATATATCAACCCAGGGTTCACTAGGTACAGGCAAAGGAGTATACAACCCATGTGGCATTAATTTAGATTTAGCATGCTTACATGTTAGACACTTATCACAAATACGTTCAACATCACGTTTCATTTTAGGCCAATAAAAGTGCTCATGTAAAATAGCTAAAGTCTTAGTAATCCCAAAATGACCCATCAAACCTCCCCCATGCGCTTCCTTCACAAGCAACTCACGCATACTACAAGCAGGAACACACAATCTGTTCACTTTAAATAAGAATCCTTCATGAATGTAAAACTTTCCAAAAGATGACTTTGCACAAGTAGCAAAAATCTCACCAAAATCAGAATCACACTCATATAATTCCTTAATCAAATCAAATCCCAACATCCGTGCATGCATTGAAGTAAGTAAAACATACCTGCGAGATAATGCATCAGCCACTATGTTTTCTTTACCTTGCTTGTAGCGTATAACATATGGAAATGATTCAACGAATTCCATCCATTTTGCGTGTCGCTTATTCAGCTTACCTTGACCCTTCAAGTGTTTTAATGATTCATGGTCGGTGTGGATCACAAATTCTTTAGGCCACAAGTAGTGCTGCCATGTCTCAAGTGCTCTCACAAGCGCATATAACTCTTTGTCATACGTGGGGTACCTCAAAGCTGCTCCATTCAGCTTCTCACTAAAATAGGCTATTGGCCGCTTTTCTTGCATGAGAACTGCTCCAATACCTAACCCTGATGCGTCGCACTCAATCTCAAATGTCTTCTCGAAGTTGGGTAGTGCTAAAATGGGTGCACTGCATAACTTCGCTTTAAGATCCTGGAATGCTCGCTCTTGCGCCTCGCCCCATTGAAAACCAACTGTCTTCTTTACTACCTCAGTCAATGGCGCGGCAATGCTACTGAAGTCCTTGACAAATCTCCTATAGAAACTCGCTAACCCATGAAAGCTTCGGACTTCTGTCACTGTAGTTGGTGTAGGCCATTCCTGAATTGCCTTTACCTTCTCCACATCTACCTCGATGCCATCTGCACTCACAACAAAGCCAAGAAAAACAATTCTATCCATGCAAAATGTGCATTTGTCAGAGTTAGCATACAATTGTTCTTTTCGTAAAACATCAAGTACATGCTTCAAATGCATCACATGCTCATCTACTGTTTTACTGTAAACTAAGATGTCATCAAAATAAACCACAACAAACTTACCTAAAAATGCACGCATAACATGATTCATCAATCTCATAAATGTGCTAGGTGCGTTTGAAAGACCAAATGGCATAACTAACCATTCATACAAGCCATACTTAGTCTTAAATGCAGTTTTCCACTCATCTCCCTCTCTCATGCGAATTTGATGGTATCCACTCTTCAAATCAATCTTACTAAAAATTTTGGAACCATGCAATTCATCCAACATGTCATCTAGTCTAGGAATGGGGTGACGATACTTTACCGTAATATTGTTGATAGCTCGACAGTCAACGCACATACGCCACGTCCCATCTTTCTTAGGAACTAGAAGCACTGGTACTGCACAAGGACTCATGCTTTCCCTTACATACCCCTTGTCCATCAACTCCCGTACTTGCCTTTGTAGCTCCTTTGTCTCATCGGGATTGCTCCTATAAGCCGGTCTGTTAGGAATGACTGCTCCAGGTATGAAGTCTATCTGGTGCTCAATACCTCTAATGGGTGGAAGCCCACTAGGTATGTCATCTGTCAGTACGTCACTGTAATCCTGCAAAAGAGATGAAATAGACACATGAAGCAAATGGTCAGAGTTAGTAAAATAAATATGAGGCTCCTTATAGACTAACAATAGCATGAGCTTGCTAGCCTTGAACGCTTTTCTCGCTTCACCATCACCCATATAGAAGCTCTTCTTAACTCTCCCTTTTGTTTCCCTCTCACGTTCACTCACACTTCCCTTGGAAACTCCCACGACTCTGGCCTTATTTTTCTCACCAGATACATCACTCTCACTAGTCTCACCCAAGGTGGTGTTTCCTTCGCTCTCTCTTGTCACGCTCAAGTTGTAACTTAACCTGATCTTCATGGACTTGTGCAGGTGTAAGTGGGTATAATGTAATAGGTTTTCCCTTATGCTGAAAAGAGTACTTGTTCTTGAACCCATCATGAATAACCTTCTTATCAAACTGCCACGGCCTGCCCAAAAGAATATGCCCAGCATGCATCGGTATCACATCACATAGGACATCATCTGTGTATGGCCCAATGGTAAAGCTCAATAATACCTGCTTTGTCACACTTATTTCCCCACAATCATTTAACCACTGCAACTTGTAAGGCTTCGGGTGTCTCAAGCAACTCAACCCCAATCGCTCAATCAAAGCCGTGCTAGCAACATTAGTACAACTGCCCCCATCTATGATCATACTACATCCCTTGCCATTTGATAAGAACCCAAGCCCTAACTCTGCCCGAAAAGCTAGCTCAGAGGGAGAGGGTTGACCCTGGCCTTATCCCAGGAGGCACCCTGCAACCGATGTGGGACGCATCATCCCCACCCCCTTGAGACCCGACTGCCTCAGTCGGCATTTTACCGAACCTCAAGAGACCCCGGCCATTCACACGGAGTGGTGGCTCTGATACAATGATAAGAACCCAAGCCCTAACTCTGCCCGAAAAGCTAGCTCAGAGGGAGAGGGTTGACCCTGGCCTTATAAACCAGCCAGGAGGCACCCCGCAACCGATTGGGACGCATCATCCACACCCCCTTGAGACCGACTGCCTCAGTCGGCATTTTACCGAACCTCAAGAGACACGGCCATTCACACAGTGGTGGCTCTGATACCAACTGAAAGAACCCAAGCCCTAACTCTGCCCGAAAAGCTAGCTCAGAGGGAGAGGTTGACCCTGGCCTTAAAACCAGCCCAGGAGGCACCCCGCAACCGATGTGGGACGCATCACCATTCCCACGGCACCTAGTATGGAATATGTTCTCTCTCTGCTGCACACTCTCATCCTCGACAACATGAGCACTCAAAGCACGCTTGACAACTAAGGATAAGTTATCCAGCGGATATGCAGCTCCTCATGCTCACTAGCATCCTCCAACTCTGGCATCCTCCTCGACCTCACTATCAGTAGAGTACACCTCTCCACTCTTTTTATCAATCACTAAGGTACGCCTATTGGGACATTGTGAAGCATAGTGTCCCATGCCCAAACACTTGAAACACTTAACATCCTTAGTTCTAGCAGCTGCACCCTCAGGTTTTGGTCTAGTTTTGCTCGGTTCTGCCGCTTCTTTACCCTTGGCACTAGGTTCGGCCCTAGGCTTATTAAAGCCTCCACTGAACTCGCCTCTAGGCTTATCAAAGCCTCCATCTCGCTTCTCATTCGGAACCCATTTTCCTTTCCATGCAGAAGTAGCCTGAGTACCAAATCTGGATGTTGACCTTTTCTTGAGTTGCCTTTCTACCTTGATAGCCATGTGAAGCATATCCTCCAAATCAACATAATGATGCAACTCCACCATGTTTGCAATCTCTCTATTCAAGCCCCCTAGAAACCGTGCCATAGTAGCTTCTGCATCCTCAACTACATTTGCCCTGATCATGGCAACTTCCATCTCTGTGTAATAGTCCTCAACACTTTTGGTCCCCTGATACAGATGTTGTAGTTTCTGATACAACTCCCTATAGTAATGGCTGGGTATAAATCTCTTTCTCATGAGACCTCTAAGTTCTGCCCATGTCTGAACCGGTCTCTCATAATTTCTCCTCCGAGTAGAGACAATCTGATCCCACCAAATCATAGCATAATCGGTAAACTCAATTGCTGCCAGATAGATCTTCTTCTCGTCTGAGTAGTGATGACAGCTGAAAATCAATTCTATTTTCTTTTCCCATTCTAAATAAGCTTCAGGATCATTCTTGCCGTGGAATGTTGGTATCTTGATCTTGATGCTACCTAGATCACCATCTACATCTCTTCGCCTACCATATCCTCTCCGATCATAATCCTCTCTTCTGGCATCAAATGCACCTCTATCATCAAACTGTCTATCCCTCCTATCATTCCTCCTATCAAACCTCCTATTAGGCCTCCTATCATGCCTAGGCTGAAATCTCTCCTCCACATCATCAAAACCATCAGGATCATCAAACTCATTTTCAGCTTCCTCTTCATCTGGTGGTACATACTGTGGTGGTACTCGGCGAGGTGGCACATTGTGAGGTGGTGGTACATTCTGAGGTGGTGGTATTCTGGGACCGCTACCAGTTTGAATACTCTCTACACTCTTGGACAATCTCTCCAAAGCAGTATTCATGTTCTCCATCATATCTGTAAACTTTCTATCCATAGCTGCAAGCTTCTCATCGACGGTTAAACTAACACCTGCCATTTCAAAGCTCAACAAACAAATCAGTAATAACAAGAAAGTAAAGCAAATATGTAAATCCTCACAATCTCACGTGTTTACACTCGAATGATATCACTCCACTCGTGTTTGCACTCTATTGGCTTTTACCCGATACTGTGCTCACAATCACTGCCTTTTACCACTCTTGAGTTCTTCCTCAATTCAAATGTGAATCACACTCAATCCAAGAATACAAAACCAAGCGTAGTCCTCAAGCTAGCATGGAACACAATGAACCCAATAATATATATATAGGGCAGGTGGAACGAAATGTGAACAGGAAAAGGAACGACGAAGACTCAATCAATAATACTTAAACTAGAGTATTTGTAATAAAGAAGTGAACAATTAGCACAATGGAAAAAAAATAAGCATGCAAATTCACGGTCGTATGCAATTTCGGGAGAAAATTTGGCACTGCTATAGAAATTTTGATGGGATACCCTCCACGGGCACCTAAATGATAATATGGAACAAACTAAATTCAACCAAAAAAATTCAATTTTTTTTTTTTTTTTCTCCGCTCAAGTGATCTCTATCACTCAAGTCCTTTTTTTCTTTTCTCTTTTTTTTTTTTGATAACTTCAGAAGCTGATACTGTGGTTATGATTTCAGAGGCTGATTTAGGTTCTGATTTCAGAGGTACTGGTCAGGGTCTGATTTCAGAGTCTAATTTTCAGAGGCTAAACTTCAGGGTCTGATTTCAGAGTCTAAACTTCAGGGTATGATTTCAGAGTCAGATTTCAAAGGCTAAGTTTTTAGAGTCTGATTTCAGGGTCTAATTTCAAAGGCTACGTTTTAGGGTCTGAATTCAGAGTCAGATTTCAAACTTCACTAGGGTTTTAGAAAACAACACACAGCCGCCCAAAGAACATGCTTATTTCTTCAACATATGCTAAAGAACAGAATTAATATGACGAACTGATAGGAAGAACAGAATGAAACCCAGATCCAGAAATGAACAAGATTACAGACTGATATGAAGAATCAACAACAAAAACCCAGAACTGAAAAATGAAAAATAAAGAACTGATATGCATAACACAATAGAACCAGATCCAGAAAATACTTCAGAACAAAAACCAGATCCAGATCCAGAATATGCTTCACAACAAAACCAGATCCAGAAAAAAAACAAAACGAAAACAGAAATAAGATCCAACAAGAATTGAAACGAAAATAACCAAGAACGAAAATAAAAACAGAATCAAACAACATAAAAAAATAGGAAAATCAGACCTTGGAACCCTGAGCTCTAGATACCAAATGACAAGAAACCCACTTGGATTCGAAATCCAAGCAAACCCCAAGCAACGGACAGAACCCCAAGAACCGCGAATTTGATTTTTTTTTAGAAACAAAACCCTTCCAAAGCCACAAGAAGACCCACAAAGAACTTGCCCTTGAGAACCTTTAAGATGAATCCTTGTAGTGTTTTGCTAGCAAATGGAGACGCCACTAAGTTTGCTAAACTTAGATAAGTCGATTCAAACTTGAAAAGGGGAATCCCTCCCTTACAAGAATTCGGCCATAGCCAAAGCTTTAAGCTTTTGAGTTACAAATTTCGTTGATTGCCTTCAAATGAAGAATAAAGTAAGTTTAAATAGTGTTACAAAAGAAACCCTAAAGGCAAAAAGACCACAAAGACCCTAAAAACGAAATTACACAAATATCAAGTCTTTAAGTCTTCAAATGCCTATGAAGCTTTACTCTAAACTGATTTGGGCCAAGTGAAATGGTTTTGGGCCCTTTCCATCGAAGCCCACATGCATCTCTATTTGTTTGTTGCAGTCGGCCATAAAACTCTGAACTAATCCCACCATTGCTTCTCTGAGTCTTTTGGTCCTCTGCCTCGTAATTGGCCCTTCTGGCACTTGTAATGCGTCATTTGGTTTGTTGTCGACCTGGATCATGTCACTTAGGAAGAATAAATAAAGAAGACCAATAAAGTTGAATGGAGAATAAAACATATTTAATGATCTGAAGCCGCCCCGCATAAGAGAGGAACTTACTACTCCAACTCTTAGCACGCATAACAATACGATCCACAAGAGAAGCACAATCTGAGGCCCGGAGTTTAGTAGAAATCAAAGGGACTCCCAGATACCGCACTGGAAGAATCCCTTCTTGGAAGCCCAGAACATGACGCAGCTGGCCCTGAAGGGTAGAAGAGATACCAGAGGAGAAAAAATGACTTTTAGCTGGATTCGGGATTAAACCTGATAAACCGCTGAACTGCCCGAGATAATCCTTGATCAAGGAAACCGAGGAGGCATCCGCTTTACAAAAAATCATAAGGTCATCCGCAAAGCAAAGATAAGTGAGACGGTTCTTAGAACACCGCCCATGGAATTTGAAATCCTGATTAAGAGCCATTTTATGAAGTAAGCCTGACAGAACTTCCATAGCCAAAATAAAGAGATAATGAGACATAGGATCACCTTGTCGCAACCCGCGACCCCCAGAGAAAAAACCCATGCAACTCCCCATTAAAAGACACAGAAAACCTAGTATAAGTCATACACTCCTGAATCCAACCCACCATCCTCTCTGGAAAACCAATAGTCTGCAAAACCTCAACCAAAAAGTCCCAACGAACAGTGTCATAAGCTTTCATCAAGTCAATCTTAAGAGCACTTCTTGAGGAACCACCAATCCTATGATAATTTCGAACTAATTCCTGACACAAAAGAATGTTGTCGCTGATACACCTACCCGCAACAAAAGCAGATTGATTATGACTTATCACTGAAGGAAGGATAACCTTGATCTTATTCGCAATAAGTTTAGCAATACACTTGTAAATAGTGTTGCAACAAGAAATAGGCCGATAATCATTAACCTGGAAAGAGTGAATAGCACAAAAGACATCATCCCCCACAACACTCCAAGACTTCTTAAAGAATCCCGAATTAAATCCATCTGGGCCTGGAGCTTTATTTTCCTTCAGTGCGAACAAGACAGCATCAATCTCCTCATCCGAAACCTCCCGGGAAAGAGACTCACTCTGCTCAGTTGTCACATGCCTAGTAATTGCATATCTAAGGGCAACCCTAACATGAGTCCAACCACACCAGAGACATTACAGGATGCATCTAATAACTTGGAGGAACCCATGCAGTTGCCAACAGGTCCAATCACACGCCAAAGAGCAAAGAAGATCAGAGAGGCCTTTGCGGGACTAGCTCAGAGCTATGTGACCAGTTTCAGCAACCAAGTCAAGTGCACACCAGAGACACATATGGGCATAACCAGAGAGGTCCCCAAGCTATTTTATTTGACCTAGATCAGCTCAGACTGAAGCATAACAGAGCAGCTTCAGCACCAGCACCCTTTTGACCCGATTTCACCCATTTTGGGACTATGTTGAATTCGGCCAAATGGGGGCATTTTTGTAATTTATGCTCGACATTTTGACTTTATTTATGATGTAATTAGCATGGTTGACTATGCCATTAGGCTTAATTATGCTTAGATCTCTACTTAGCCGGAAGCACGTCAATTTACTATAGCATGTAAGCACCTCAATTAGCATAAGTGAGATTAGCTTCTAATCTTTGTTTTAAGTTTATTTAGGTGCAAAAGGACCTTAATGGTCGTGGTTGAGGTGCTTGACTTAGGGCTTTTGGTAATTTTAGCTCTAGGGTCATTTTAGTCTTTTTACTCTCTTGTAACCCTTATTATATGACTCTTCTTTGTATTTTGGAGACAACCAACGTAATATACAGAATTTTGAAAGAGAGAAAAGCTTGAGCTTTCCATGGCTATGGCCAAAACCTTGTTGAGGGAGGGATTCCCCTTTCAAGTTCAAATTGACTTATCTAAGCTTGGCAACTTAGTGGCGTCTCCATTGCTAGCAAAATACAATCTGATTTCATGCTTGTGGTTATCATGGACGTGAGTTTCATGGTGGTTAGGGGCTGATCTTGGTTGGGTTTTGTTCCTACAAAATCAGTATTCAAAGTTCTTGGGGTTTTGAGAAAGATGCTTGGGGTTTGCACTGTTTCCAACCCAAGTGAGTTCTTGTCAAACCTTATCAATATCCTGCTGACAATGTTGGGGGCCCAAAAGGGTCTCAAAAAAAGAAACAATCTCATCTCTAACCAAAATATCATCCTCCACACGGGTCCCATCCTCCTTAGTGATAGAAGTAATCTTGCTACAACCGTGAAAACTCTTCATAGCAGTAAAGAATAATTTAGTATTCTGATCCCCAAGGTTTAGCCATTGAACACGAGATTTCTGTCTATTGAAGCCTTCCTTAGCCCGACTCATGTCACCATACCGTAACGAAAGACTAGCTTCTTCAGCTAACAGAGCAGAGTCACTGGGGCACTCCTGTAAAGCACACTGCACTCTATCCAACTCCCTCCTAATCTCCAAAACCTTACTCAGAATCTTAGAGAAATGCTCAACATTAAACTTCTTCAAGGCCACCTTAACACTCTTAAGCTTACAACATAAATGGAACATCGGAGTACCATGAACATCAATGTCCCAAGCCTTTGCCACAACTGAGAGAAAATCGGGATGATCAGCCCAAAAATCAAAGAATTTGAAGGGAATTTTCCTCTTTGAACGCACCTATCACATTTATGAGATTGATGAATCATATATGCGTGCATTTTTAGGTAAGTTGGTTGTGGTTTATTTTGATGACATCTTAGTTTACAGTAAAACATTAGATGAGCATGTCATACATTTGTAGCATGTTCTCGATGTGTTAAGGCAGGAAAATTTGTATGCTAACTTTCATAAGTGCACTTTTGGTATGGATAGAATTATTTCCTTGGATTTGTTGTCAGTGCAGATGGCATCGAGGTAGATTTGGAAAAGGTGAAGGTAATTCAGGATTGGCCAACACCAACAACAATGACAGAAGTCCGAAGCTTCCATGGATTAGCAAGCTTCTACCGTAGATTTTTTAAAGACTTCAGTAGTATTGCAGCACCACTGACTGAAGTAGTGAAGAAAACTTTTGGCTTCAAATGGGAAGAAGAGTAGGAGCGTGCATTCCAGGATCTTAAAATGAAGTTGTGCAGTGCACCAGTCTTGGCACTACCCAACTTTGAGAAGACATTTGAGATTGAGTGTGACGCATCTGGGATAGGCATTGGAGCAGTTCTTATGCAAGAAAAGCGACCAATAGCCTACTTTAGAGAGAAGATGAATGGAGCAGTTTTGAGGTACCCCACATATGACAAGGAGTTTTATGCGCTAGTGAGAGCACTTGAGACTTGGCAGCATTATTTGTGGCCTCGAGAGTTTGTGATCCATACAGATCATGAATCATTGAAGCATTTGAAGGGCCAAGGAAAGCTGAAAAAACGACACGCAAAATGGTTAGAGTTTGTTGAGACATTTCCATATGTTATCCGCTGCAAACAAGGTAAGGAAAACATTATCGCCGATGCACTATCGCGAAAGTATGCTTTACTTACTTCATTGAGTGCAAGAATGCTTGCGTTTGAATTTATTAAAGAACATTATGTTAGTGATACTAACTTTAGTACTATCTATGCTGCATGTGAAAAGTCTCATTTTAGTAAATTCTACCAACTTGGTGGGTTTCTGTTTAGGGAGAATAGATTATGCATTCATGTTTGTAGCATGCGTGAGTTGTTAGTGATGGAAGCGCATGGGGGAGGTTTAATGGGGCACTTTGGCATTGCCAAAACCTTAGGGGTATTGAGTGAACATTTTTATTGGCCTAAAATGCGGAGAGATATTGAGCGTTTGTGTGATAAATGCTTAACTTGTAAACAGGCTAAATCTAAGGTTATGCCTCATGGGTTGTATACACCATTTCCTATACCTAGTGAGCCATGGGTAGATGTATCGATGGACTTTATATTGGGTTTACCTATGACTAGGAAGGGTAGAGATTCCATCTTTGTAGTGGTTGATAGGTTCAGTAAGATGGCACACTTTATAGCATGTCATAAAACTGATGATGCCACTAACATTGCTGACTTGTTCTTTAGAGAAGTAGTACGATTCCATGAGATTCCAAGGAGTATAGTTTCAGATCGTGATGTTAAATTCCTTAGCCATTTTTGGAAAGTTTTATGGGGTAAATTGGGAACTAAACTTTTGTATTCTACTACTTGCCACCCCAAACTGATGGCCAGACCGAGGTTGTTAATAGGACTTTGACTCTGTTATTGCGTACTATTATCAATAAGAACTTAAAAACTTGGGAGGACTATTTGCCTTTTGTTGAATTTGCATATAATTGTAGCATTCATTCCTCTACATCTTACTCACCATTTGAAATTATTTATGGGTTTCAGCCACTAACTCCATTAGATTTGTTACCATTGCTTGTTGATGAGCATGCAGGGTTAGATGGAAAAAGGAAAGTCGATTTGATGAAGCATATACATGAGAAAGCCAGAGAGAAAATACAACGAAAGAATGAGCAATATGATTCTCATGCTAATAAGGGAAGAAAGCGTGTGGTATTTCAGCATGGAGATTGGGTTTGGGTACACATGCGCAAAGAGAGATTTCCTGAACAACGTAAATCTAAGCTACAACCGAGAGGGGATGGTCCATTTCAAGTCTTGTAATGGATAAATGACAATGCATACAAGCTGGATTTACAAGGTAAGTATAATGTGTCTGCTACATTTAATGTTTCTGACTTAACTCCTCTTGATGTAGGTACAGATTCGAGGTCAAATCCTTTTCAAGAGGGACCAAGAACGCCGCCGGGACCAAGAACGAAGCTCCAAAATCTTACGCCAACTCCAAGAGCAATCTGTAGGGCAAGGAACCTCCCAAAAACTTCTCCCCCTCAACAAATAAGACTGAACCCAATTCGACCAAGAAGAAACCTGGCCAGAACAAAGGAACCAAATGTGCTTAACAATAGCCGCTCTATTCCAAGATTCCAATCTCTTAATCCCCAACCCACCCTCCTTGGAAGGTAAACAAACTCTACTCCAAGCCACTCTCGCCCAGAAGAAGTGAGCTCACTACCCTTCCAAAGGAAAGAACGGAGAATCATCTCCACCTTCCTAATAACAGAGTTAGGAAGAATAAATAAAGAAGACCAATAAACTTGAATGGAGAATAAAACAGATTTAATGAGCTGAAGCTGCCCCGCATAAGAGAGAAACTTACTTTTGATGTTAGGAATCGTGTTAGCTCCTTACGTAAGGTAAATCCATCTTATGACAATAAATGGCTTCACCTTTCGTGGCACCTTCCCGTGGACATCTTCTGTTGATTCATTTGTAGCCTTTTGGCTTTGTAGTTTTTTGGTTTTTTCTATGAGGGCTTGTCCTCTCTAGTGCCTGGGGTATACCCCTTTGCTCTTTGTATAGTTTTCTTTGGTTATAATACTTACCTTATCCAAAAAAAAAGGGTAGGAGAGATACCAGAGGAGAAGAAATGACTTTTAGCTGGATTCGGGATTAAACCTGATAAACCACTTAACTGCCTGAGACAATCCTTAATCAAGGAAACCGATGAGGCGTCCGCTTTACAGAAAATCATAAGGTCATCCGCAAAGCAAAGATGAGTGAGACGGTTCTTAGAACACCACCCATGGAATCTGAAATCCTGATTAAGAGCCATATTATTAAGTAAGCCTGACAGAACTTCCATAGCCAAGACAAAGAGATAAGGAGACATAGGATCACCTAGTCGCAACCCGCGACCTCCAGAGAAAAAACCGTGCAACTCCCCATTAATAGGCACAGAAAACCTAGTAGAAGTCATACACTCCTGAATCCAACCCACCATCCTCTCTGGAAAACCAACAGTCTACAGTACCTCAACCAAAAAGTCCCAACGAACAGTGTCATAAGCTTTCATCAAGTCAATCTTAAGAGCACATCTCGGGGAACCACCAGTCTGATGATAATTCCGAACCAATTCCTGACACAAAAGACTATTGTCGCTGATACGCCTACCCACAACAAAAGCAAATTGATTATGACTAATCACTGGAGGAAGGATAACCTTGATCCTAATCCTTAACCTGGGAAGGGTTGGGAATCTTAGGAATCATAGCAATAGAAGTAGCATTAACCTGCCTCAAGAGACGCCCAGAGGAAAAGAAAGAGTGAATAGCACAAAGGACATCATCCCCCACAACAATCCAAGACTTCTTAAAGAAACCCGAATTAAATCCATCTGGGCCTGAAGCTTTATTGTCCTTCAACGCGAACAAGACAGCCTTAATCTCCTCATCAGAAACCTCCCAGGTAAGAGACTCACTCTACTAAGCTGTCACATGCCTAGTAATTGTATATCTAAGGGCAACCCTATCAATATCCTGCTAACTATGCTGGGGGCCCAAAAGGGTCTAAAAAAAGATGCAATCTCATCTCTAACCAAAACATCATCCTCCACACAAGTCCCATCCTCCTTAGTGATAGAAGTAATCTTGCTATGGCCGTTAAAACTCTTCATAGCAGTAAAGAAGAATTTAGTATTCTGATCCCTGAGATTTAGCCATTGAACACGAGATTTCTGTCTATTGAAGTCTTTCTCAGCCCGACACATGTCACCATACCGTAACGAAACACTAGCTTCTTCAGTTAATAGAGCTGGGTTACTGGGGCACTCCTGTAAAGCACACTGCACACTATCCAACTCCCTCCTAATCTCTAAAACCTTACTCTAAATCTGAGAGAAATGCTCGACATTAAACTTCCTCAAGGCCATCTTAACACTCTTCAGCTTACAACATAAACGGAACATCGGAGTACCGAGAACATCAATGTCCCAAACCCTAGCCACAAATGAGAGAAAATCAGGATGATCCGCCCAAAAATCAAAGAATTTGAAGGGAATTTTTTTCTTTGGGAGCTTTGCAAGTTTAACCACCATTGGAGAATGATCTGAAATCTGAGGGGGAAGAAAGCGGGCAGTAGAACCCGGAAAAAGACACTCCCAAGACGAATTAGCGAGAACACTGTCCAACTTACGCCAAATAGGGGACTGAATCTGCTTATTGAACCAAGTAAACTGACAACCAGAGAACTGAAGATCATCCAAACCAGCCTGACCCAAACAGCAGCCCAAATCATCTTTCCAAGCCGGCCATGCCACAGATCCACCACAATGCTCAATCGGAGAGCGAATAGCATTGAAGTCTCCCAAAACAAGCCACAGAGAGTCATCAAAAACACTACCACTAGAAACTAAGTCGGCCCAAAGCTCTCGACGCTTCTCGTAGTCACACTCACCATAAACCACCGAAACTACACAAGTCCACAACCTAGAAATATGAGACACACTACAATGAATAACTTGAGATGAAGAACGAATAATGCTAACATCAATGTCACTAGGGTTCCAACACACCCAAATACGGCCAAACGGAAGAATTTCATAGTGGCAAAAAAACTTCCATGAAGGATTAATCGCACGAGATACATTCACAAAATTAACCTCATTTACCTTGGTTTCAAATAAACCATACAAAGAAAGCTTCTCATCATAAAGAAACCTCCTAACTTCAGCTTGTTTAATTGGGTCATTGAGACCCTGAATGTTCCAACAACCAAAAATCATTAAAACAGAGAAGAGTACAGCCAAACCCAAACAAAATTAACCTTCTTTATCTTGATTGAAGACTTTGGTATTTTTATAATTTAGCCTTTAGGGGCATTGTTGTCTTTATGCCTTTAGGGTTTCTCTTTGTAACACTATTTAAACTTTCTTTCTTTTTCTTTTTGGGCATAATAAACGAAATTTGTAAACATAAAAGCTTAAAGCTTTGGCTATGGCCGAATTCTTGTAAGGGAGGGATTCCCCTTTTCAAGTTAAAATTAACTTATCTAAGTTTGGCAAACTTAGTGGCGTCTCCATTGCTAGCAAAACACTACAAGGAATCATTTTAAAGGTTCTCCATGGCAAGTTCTTTGTGGGTCTTCTTTGTGGCCTTGGAAGGGTTTTGTCCCTACAAAATCAAATTCGCGGTTCTTGGGGTTCTGTCTGTTGCTTGGGGTTTGCTTGGATTTCGAATCCAAGTGTGTTTCTTGTCAGGCTACTATGGCACGGTTTCTAGGGGTTTGAATAGAGAGATTGCCAACATGGTGGAGTTGCATCATTATGTTGATTTGGAGGATATGCTTCAAATGGCTATCAAGGTAGAGAGGCAACTCAAGAAGAAGACTACATCCAGATTTGGTACTCAGACTACTTCTGTATGGAAAAGGAAATGGGTTCCTAATGATCGACGGGATAGAGGCTTTAACAAGCCAAGGACCGAACCAAGTGCCAAGGGTAAGGAGGCTGCGGAACCAAGCAATGCTAGACCAAAACCTGAGGGTACAACACCCAAGACTAAGGACGTCAAGTGCTTCAAGTGTTTGGGGATGGGACATTATGCTTCACAGTGCCCCAACAGGCGCACCTTGGTAATTGATAAGAAGAGTGGTGAGGTACATTCTAGCGACAGTGAGGTTGAGGTTGAGGATGATGAGCCTGCGATGGAGGATACTAGTGATAGAGAGGGAGCTGCATACCCGCTGGATAACTTGTCCTTAGTTGTGAAGCATGCTTTGAGTGCACAAATTGGTGAGGATGAGAGTGATATGCAAAGGGAGAACATATTCCATACTAGATGTCGTGTGAATGGCAAAGGGTGTAGTATGATCATTGACGGGGGCAGTGGTACTAATGTCACAAGTACATCTTTAGTTGAGAGGTTGGGATTAGATTGCTTGAAGCATCCCAAGCCTTACAAGTTGCAGTTTTTGAATGACTGTGGAGAAGTACGGGTGACTAGGCATGTATTATTGAGCTTCACCGTTGGGCCTTATACTGATGATGTTTTGTGTGATGTATAAACCCATGCATGCATGACACATTCTTTTAGGAAGTTCATGACAGTTTGATAGAAAGGTAGTGCGCTTACCTCTAATGGGGGCGAGAGTGGCTTGGAGTAGAGTTTGTTTACCTTTAAAGGAGGGGGGCTGGGGATTAAGAGTTTGGATACTTGGAATAGAGCGGCTATTGTTAAGCACATTTGGTTTCTTTGTTCTGGCCAGGTTTCATCTTGGTCGAATTGGGTCCACTCTTATTTGTTGAGGGGGAGAAGTTTTTGGGAGGTCCCATGTCCTACTGATTGCTCTTGGAGTTGGCGTAAGATCTTGGAGCTTTGTTCTTGGTCCCGGCAGCGGATGAGAGTTAGGATTGGGAATGGTGAGAAAACTTTATTGTGGTTTGATTACTGGCATCCTCTGGGCCCGATTGTGGACACGATGGGTGAGAGAGTGATTTATGACTCTGGCTTGGATAGGATGGCCACAGTTGCTTCCATTATCTCTGATTCTACTTGGCGTTGGCCCCCATCTAGGTCTGCTGCCCTTGTTGACTTGGCTCAGTCCCAGCTTCCGTCTCCTTCTAGTTTGAGGGAGGAGGTGCTGGTTTGGGAGGATGATAAGAGGGGGAGATTTTCTGTGGGTAGTGCCTGGAATGCCATGCGTACTAGGGGAAACTTACTGCTTTGGTCTCGAGTTGTTTGGTTCCGGAAGGCTATTCCCCGCCATTCCTTCTTACTTTGGATGTCTATTCAGGGAGGCCTTTGTACCCATGATAGTTTGATGAGGTTTGGTATCTCTACTTGCTCGCGTTGTATTCTCTGTGGTTGTTCAAGTGAGGACATTGATCATCTTTTCTTCCAGTGCACCTTCTCTTCGAAGGTCTGGTCGTCTGTGCTGGCTATGTGTGGGATAGATTGGACTCGCGGGATTGGCGTCAAACTGTTGAGTGGTTATGTCAGTTCACTGATGCCTCCCTATGTCACCTTCTGGTTCGTCTGTCCTTTGCAGCGACAGTCTACCATATTTGGAGGGAGAGGAATGCTCGCACTCATGATATGCCTTTTCGGCCTATTTCTACTATTCTTTATGTATTGTCTTTGATGTTCGGAACCGTGCTAGCTTTTTATGTAAGGTGAAACCATCTTATGACAATAAATGGCTTCACTTTTCTTGGCACTTGCCCGTTGACATCTTCTGATTGTTCTTTTGCTTGTAGCCTATCGGCTTTTCTTCTATGAGGGCTTGTCCTCTCTAGTTGCCTGGGGTATGCCCCTTTGCTCTTTGTATAGTTTTCTTTTGGTTATAATACTTACTTTATCCAAAAAAAAGGTTATACACGATGGGTTTAAGAATAAGTATTCATTTCAGCATAAGGGAAAACCCATTACCTTATGCCCACTTACACCGAGGCAAGTCCACGAAGATCAAGTCAAGTTGCAACTTGAGAGAGATAGAGAGAAAAAGAGTGCAAACACAGCCTTGGAGAAAACACGCGAGGGGAGTGTGACCGAACATGGTAAGGAAATTAAGGCTAAGGCCGTGAGTGTTCCCAAGGGGTGTGTGAGTGAACCTAAGGGGGAAACGAAAGGGTGAGTGAAAAAGAGCTTCTACATTTGTGAGGGTGAAGCAATGAGAGCTTACAAGGCTAGCAAGCTCATGATTTTGCTAGTCTACAAATATCGCCATATTTGTTTAACCAACACTGACCCTTTGCTTCATTTGTCCATTTCATCTATTTTGCAGGAATTCAATGATGTGCTGACAAAGGACATTCCTAGTGGGCTCCCACCCATTAGAGGTATTGAGCACCAGATAGACTAGCCTACCGAAGCAATCTCGGAGGAAACAAAGGAACTTCAGAGGCAAGTGCGGCAGTTGATGGAGAAAGGGTATGTCAGAGAAAGTATGAGTCCATGTGCGGTACCAGTTCTTCTAGTTCCTAGACTAGATGACATGTTAGATGAATTGTATGGTTCCAAAATTTTCAGTAATATTGATTTAAAGAGTGGATACCATCAAATTCTCATGAGAGAGGAAGATGAGTGGAAAACTGCATTTAAGACCAAGTATGGCCTGTATGAATGGTTAGTTATGCCATTTGGTCTTACAAACGCACCTAGCACATATATGAGATTGATGAATCATGTTATGCATGCATTTATAGGTAGGTTTGTTGTAGTTTATTTTGATGACATCTTAGTTTACAGTAAAACAATAGATGAGCATGTTATGCATTTAAAGCATGTTCTTGATGTGTTAAGGCATGAGAAACTGTATGCTAACATTGATAAGTACACTTTTTGTTTTATGGATAGAATGGTTTTCCTTGGTTTTGTTATAAGTGCAGATGGCATCGAAGTTGATGTGGAAAAGGTAAAGGCAATTCTGGATTAGCCTACACCGACAACTGTGATCGAAGTCAGAAGCTTCCATGGATTAGCAAGCTTCTATCGTAGATTTGTTAGAGACCACTGACTGAAGTAGTGAAGAAAACTATTGGCTTCAAATGGGAAGGAGAGCAGGAGCGTGCATTCCAGGATCTTAAAATGAAGTTGTGCAGTGCACCAGTTTTGGCGCTACCCAACTTTGAGAAGACATTTGAGATTGAGTGTGACGCATCCAGATTAGGCATTGGAGCGGTTCTTATGCAAGAAAAACGGCCAATTGCCTACTTTAGTCAGAAGCTTAACGGAGCAGTTTTGAGATACCACACATACGACAAGAAGTTGTATGCGATAGTGAGAGCCCTTGAGAGTTGGCAGCATTATCTATGGCCTCGAGAGTTTGTGATCCATACAGATCATGAGTCATTGAAGCATTTGAAAGGTTAAGGTAAGCTAAATAAACGACACGCACGATGGTTAGAGTTTGTTGAGACATTTCCATACCTAATCCGCTACAAACAAGGTAAGGAAAACATTGTCGCTGATGCACTAACGCGAAGGTATGCTTTACTTATGACAAGAAACTCACTTGGGTTGGAAACCAAACAAACCCCAAGTATTATGTCTTAAACCCCAAGAACCTTAATCAATGATTTTGTAGGAACAAAACCCATCCAAGATCAGCCCTAAACCACCATGAAACTAACATCCATGATAACCACAAGCATGAAATCAGATTGTATTTTGCTAGCAATGGAGACGCCACTAAGTTGCCAAGCTTAGATAAGTCAATTTGAACTTGAAAAGGGGAATCCCTCCCTCACAAGAAATTTAGCCATAGCCAAAGCTTAAAAGCTTGAAAGTTTCTCAAAATATCGTGTATGTTATTCCAAAGAAGAAAAAAACAAAGTTTAAATAGGTTACAAAGAGAAACCCTAAAGGTGTGAATGGACAAAAATGTCCCTAAAGTGAAATTACCAAAAGAACTAAAAACTACCCAAAGCTTTCACTCAATCACGTCCCCAAAAGTCTTTTCCCACCTAAAGTAGCTTAAAACAATGATTAGAAACTAATCTAACTTAAGCTAATTTGAGGTGCTTACATCAAATAGTAAATTGACGTCCTTACTCAATAAGCAAGGTTCTAAGCATAATTAACCCTAATGACCTGGTCAACTAGCTTAATTACATCATAAATAAAGTCAACATGTCTAGCACAAATGAAAAAATGCCCCCATTTGGCCGAATTCAACATAGTCCCAAAATATGTCAAATCGGGTCAAAAGAGTGCTGGTGCTGAAGCTGCTCTGCTATGCTTCAGTCTGAGCTGATCTGGGTCAAATGAAATAGCTTGGGGACCTCTCTAGTTATACCCATATGTGTCTCTGGTGTGCACTTGACTTGGTTGCTGCAACTGGTCACATAGCTCTGAGCTAGTCCCGCAAAGGCCTCTATGATCTTCTTTGCTCTTTGGCGTGTGATTGGACCTGTTGGCAACTGCATGGGTTCCTCCAAATTGTTAGGTGCATCCTGTAATGTCTCTGGTGTGGTTGGACTCATGTCATTCTGAACCTGCATTAAAAATAAAATAAGTCAGAAACATTAAACATTGCAGGAATGCCAAACTCACCATGAAGATCAAGCTTGTAAATATTGTCATTGATCCGCTCCAAGACTTGAAATGGACCATCTCCTCTTGGTTGCAACTTGGATATGTTCCTCTTGCTTATAAAGCCACACCCAATTACCGGGGTCAAACACAATGCGTTGGAAACCTATTATTCTCACCAACTCTACCTTTCCCTTATCATTCATACTCCCAAGCTGAATAACAATCAAAGATAATAAATCCATAGGAGTTAAAGAATTAGAATCATAATCAATCTCATAAGGCAAGTAAAAACTAGAAGGATGAATGCATATATATGCAAACTCTGGCCCCGCTATTGCGTCTGTGATATTCTTAGCTCTTTGGCGTGTGATTGGGCCTGTTGTAAATTGCAAAGGCTCTAATGTTCCTTGGGTGACTGCATTCATGTCAAATGTTGTCCCTTGGATCATGTCAACTTACTTAATTGAATGCAAGGATGCTTGGGTTTGAATTTATTAAAGAACTTTATGAAAATGATATTGACTTCAGTACTATCTATGCTGCATGTGAAAAGTCTACCTTTAGTAAATTCTACCAACATGATGGATTATGTTTAAGGAAAATAGATTATGCATTCCTGTTTGTAGTATGCGTGAATTGTTAGTTAGGAAGCGCGTGTGGGGGAGGTTTAATGGGGCATTTTGGCATTGCCAAGACCTTAGGAGTTTTGAGTTAACATTTCTATTGGCCTAAAATGAGAGATAGGAGCGATATTGAGCGTTGTGTGATAAATGCTTACTTGTAAAAAGGCTAAATCTAAGGTTATGCCTCATGGTTGTATACCCATTGCCTGTACCTAGCGAGCCATGGGTAGATGTATCAATGGACTTTATATTGGGTTTTACTTAGGACTAGGCGGGGTAGAGATTCCATTTTTGTAGTGGTTGATAGGTTCAGTAAGATGGCACACTTGCATGTCATAAGACTGATGATGCCACTAACATTGCCGACCTGTTCTTTAGAGAAGTAGTATGACTCCATGGAATTCCACGGATTATATTTTCAGATCGTGATGTTAAATTCCTTAGTCACTTTTGGAAAGTCTTATGGGGTAAGTTGGGAACTAAACTTTTGTATTCTACTACTTGTCACCCCCCAAACTGATGGACAAACCGAGGTGGTTAATAGGACTTTGACTCAGTTATTGCATACTACTATCACTAAGAACTTAAAAACTTGGGATGATTGTTTGCCTTTTATTGAATTTGCATATAACCGTAGCATTCATTCTTCTACATCTTATTCACCATTAGGAGGTTTCTTTGTGAAACACATACGATGAGAAAGCAAGAGAGCACATACATAGGAAGAATGATCAATATTGACAAGAAACCCACTTGGATTCGAAATCCAAGCAAACCCCAAGCAACGGACAGAACCCCAAGAACGCGAATATGATTTTTGTAGAAACAAAACCCTTCCAAGGCCACAAAGAAGACCCACAAAGAACTTGCCCTTGAGAACCTTTAAGATGAATCCTTGTAGTGTTTTGCTAGCAATGGAGACGCCACTAAGTTTGCCAAAACTTAGATAAGTCGATTCAAACTTGAAAAGGGGAATCCCTCCCTTACAATAATTCGGCCATAGCCAAAGCTTTAAGCTTTTGAGTTTACAAATTCGTTGGTTGCCTCAAATGAATAGACACAGAAAATCTAGTAGTAGTCATACATTCCTGAATCCAACCCACCATCCTCTCTGGAATACCAACAGTCCGCAAAACCTCAATCAAGAAATCCCAACGAACAGAGTCATAAGCTTCATCAGGTCAATCTTAAGAGCACATCTCGGAGAACTGCCAGTCCGTGGTGGTGATATAAAAGTCATCTTCTCTTCTGGTATCTCTTCTACTCTCCAGGGCCAATTGCGCCATGTTTTTGGGGTTCCAAGCAGGGGTTCTTCCTGTGCGGTATTTAGGAGTCCTTTGATCTCTACTAAACTTCGGGCCTCAGATTGTGCTTCTCTTGTGGATCGTATTGTTTTGCGTGCTAAGAGTTGGAGTAGTAAATTTCTCTCTTATGCGGGTCGGCTTCAGCTTATTAAGTCGGTTTTTATTCTCCATTCAAGTTTACTGGTCTTCCTTGTTTATTCTTCTAAGTCTGTTATTAGGAAGGTGGAGACGATTCTGCGTTCTTTCCTTTGGAAGGGTAGTGCCCTCACCTCTTCTGGGGCGAGAGTGGCTTGGAGTAGAGTTTGTTTACCTCTAAAGGAGGGTGGGCTGGGGATTAAGAGTTTGGATACTTGGAATAGAGCGGCTATTGTTAAGCACATTTGGTTTCTTTGTTCTAGCCAGGTCTCTTCTTGGACGAATTGGGTTCACTCTTATTTGTTGAGGGGGAGAAGTTTTTGGGAGGTCACATGTCCTTCTGATTGCTCTTGGAGTTGGCGTAAGATCTTGGAGCTCCGTTCTTGGTCCCGGCGGCGGATGAGAGTTAGGATTGGGAATGGTGAGAAGACTTTATTGTGGTTTGATTATTGGCATCCTTTGGGCCCGATTGTGGACACGTGGGTGGTGAGAGAGTGATTTATGATTCTGGCTTGGATAGGATGGCTACAGTTGCTTCCATTATCTCTGATTCTGCTTGGCGTTGGCCCCCTTCTAGGTCTGCTGCCCTTGTTGACTTGGCTCAGTCCCATCTTCCGTCTCCTTCTATTTTGAGGGAGGACGTGCTGGTTTGGGAGGATGATAAGAGTGGGAGATTTTCTGTGGATAGTGCCTGGAATGCCATGCGTACTAGGGGAAACTTGTTGCATTGGTCTCGAGTTGTTTGGTTCCGGAAGGCTATTCCTCGTCATTCCTTCTTATTTGGATGTCTATTCAGGGAGGCCTTGTACCCAGATAGTTTGATGAGGTTTGGGTATTTCTGCTTGCTCCCGTTGTATTCTTTGTGGTTGTTCAAGTGAGGACATTGATCATCTTTTCTTCCAGGCATCTTCTCTTCGAGGGTCTGGTCGTCTGTGCTGGCTTTTGTGTGGGTTAGATTGGAGTCGTCGGGATTGACGACAGACTGTTGAGTGGTTATGTCAGTTCACTGATGCCTCTTACGTCACCTTCTGGTTCGTCTGTCTTTTGCAGCTTCAGTCTACCATATTTGGAGGAGAGGAATGCTCGCATCATGATATGCCTTTTCGGCCGTTTCTACTCTTCTTTATGAATTGTTTTTGATGTTCGGAATCGTGCTAGCTTTGTACGTAAGGCGAAACCATCTATGATAATAATGGCTTCACCTTTCATGGCACTTGCCCGTGGACTCCTTCTGTTGATCTTTTACTTTTAGCTATAGGCTTTTCTTCTAGGAGGGCTTGTCCTCTCTAGTTTGTCTGGGGTATGCCCCTTTGCTCTTTTGTTAGTTTCTTTGGTATAATACTTACCTTATCCAAAAAAAAAGTAAGCTTAAATAGTGTTACAAAAAGAAACCCTAAAGGCATAAAGACAACAATGCCCCTAAAAACGAAATTACACAAATATCAAGTCTTTAAGTCTTCAAATGCCTAGGAAGCTTTATTCTAAACTGATTTGGGCCAAGTGAAATGGTTTTGGGCCCTTTCCATCGAAGCCCACATGCATCTCTATTTGTTTGTTGCAGTCGGCCATAAAACTCTGAACTAATCCCGCCATTGCTTCTCTGAGTCTTTTGGTCCTCTGCCTCGTAATTGGCCCTTCTGGTACTTGTAATGCGTCCTTTGGTTTGTTGTCGGCCTGGATCATGTCATCCCCTCCCTCTTGAAAAGGATTCGACCTCGAATCTGTACCTGCATCAAAAGGAGTTAAGTCAGAAACATTAAATGTAGCAGACACATTATACTTACCTTGTAAATCCAGCTTGTATGCATTGTCATTAATCCGTTCCAAAACTTGAAATGGACCATCCCCTCTCGGTTGTAGCTTAGATTTACGTTGTTCAGGAAATCTCTCCTTGCGCATGTGTACCCAAACCCAATCTCCAGGCTGAAATACCACATGCTTTCTGCCCTTATTAGCATGAGAAGCATATTGCTCATTCTTTCGTTGTATTTGTTCTCTTGCTTTCTCATGTATGTGCTTCACCAAATCGGATTCCTTTTTCCATCTAGCCCCACATGCTCATCAACAGGCAAAGGTAACAAATCCAATGGAGTTAGTGGCTGAAAACCATAAACAATTTCAAAAGGTGAAAATGATGTAGAAGAATGAATGCTACGATTATATGCAAACTCAATAAATGGCAAACAATCTTCCCAACTCTTCAAATTCTTGCCAACTATAGTGCGCAATAATTGAGATAAAGTCCTATTAACTACCTCTGTTTGTCCATCAGTCTGTGGATGACATGTGGTAGAATACAATAATTTGGTGCCTAGTTTAGCCCACAACACCTTCCAAAAATGGCTAAGGAACTTAACATCTCTATCAGATACAATACTCCTAGGTATACCATGGAGTCGCACTATGTCTCTGAAAAATAAATCTGCAATGTTTGTAGCATCATCGGTTTTATGACATGCAATGAAATGAGCCATTTTACTAAACCTATCAACTACAACAAAGATTGAATCTCTACCCCTCTTTGTCCTAGGCAAACCTAACACAAAATCCATCGATATATCAACCCAGGGTTCACTAGGTACAGGCAAAGGAGTATACAAACCATGTGGCATTAATTTAGATTTAGCATGCTTACATGTTAGACACTTATCACAAATACGCTCAACATCACGTTTCATTTTAGGCCAATAAAAGTGCTCATGTAAAATAGCTAAAGTCTTAGTAATCCAAAATGCCCCATCAAACCTCCCCCATGCGCTTCTTTCACAAGCAACTCACGCATACTACAAGCAGGAACACACAAACTGTTCGCTTTAAATAAGAATCCGTCATGAATGTAAAACTTTCCAAAAGATGACTTTGCACAAGTAGCATAAATCTCACCAAAATCAGAATCACACTCATATAATTCCTTAATCAAATCAAATCCCAACATCCGTGCATGCATTGAAGTAAGTAAAACATACCTGCGAGATAATGCATCAGCCACTATGTTTTCTTTACCTTGCTTGTAGCGTATAACATATGGAAATGACCCAACGAATTCCATCCATTTTGCGTGTCGCTTATTCAGCTTACCTTGACCCTTCAAGTGTTTTAATGATTCATGGTCGGTGTGGATCACGAACTCTTTAGGCCACAAGTAGTGCTGCCATGTCTCAAGTGCTCTCACAAGCGCATATAACTCTTTGTCATACGTGGGGTACCTCAAAGCTGCTCCATTCAGCTTCTCACTAAAATAGGCTATTGGCCGCTTTTCTTGCATGAGAACTGCTCCAATACCTAACCCTGATGCGTCGCACTCAATCTCAAATGTCTTCTCGAAGTTGGGTAGTGCTAAAAGGGTGCACTGCATAACTTCGCTTTAAGGTCCTGGAATGCTCGCTTGCGCCTCGCCCCATTGAAAACCAACTGTCTTCTTTACTACCTCAGTCAATGGCGCGGCAATGCTACTGAAGTCCTTGACAAATCTCCTATAGAAGCTCGCTAACCCATGAAAGCTTCGGACTTCTGTCACTGTAGTTGGTGTAGGCCATTCCTGAATTGCCTTTACCTTCTCCACATCTACCTCGATGCCATCTGCACTCACAACAAAGCCAAGAAAAACAATTCTATCCATGCAAAATGTGCATTTGTCAGAGTTAGCATACAATTGTTCTTTTCGTAAAACATCAAGTACATGCTCCAAATGCATTACATGCTCATCTACTGTTTTACTATAAACTAAGATGTCATCAAAATAAACCACAACAAACTTACCTAAAAATGCACGCATAACATGATTCATCAATCTCATAAATGTGCTAGGTGCGTTTGAGAGACCAAATGGCATAACTAACCATTCATACAAGCCATACTTAGTCTTAAATGAAGTTTTCCACTCATCTCCCTCTCTCATGCGAATTTGATGGTATCCACTCTTTAAATCAATCTTACTAAAAATTTTGGAACCATGCAATTCATCCAACATGTCATCTAGCCTAGGAATGGGGTGACGATACTTTACCGTAATATTGTTGATAGCTCGGCAGTCAACGCACATACGCCACGTCCCATCTTTCTTAGGAACTAGAAGCACTGGTACTGCACAAGGACTCATGCTTTCCCTTACATACCCCTTGTCCATCAACTCCCGTACTTGCCTTGTAGCTCCTTTGTCTCCTCGGGATTGCTCCTATAAGCCGGTCTGTTAGGAATGACTGCTCCAGGTATGAAGTCTATCTGGTGTTCAATACCTCTAATGGGTGGAAGCCCACTAGGTATGTCCTCTGTCAGTACGTCACTGTAATCCTGCAAAAGAGATGAAATAGACACAGGAAGCAAATGGTCAGAGTTAGTAAAATAAATATGAGGCTCCTTATAGACTAACAATAACATGAGCTTGCTAGCCTTGAACGCTTTCCTTGCTTCACCCTCACCCATGTAGAAACTCTTTTTAACTCTCCCTTTTGTTTCGCCCTTACGTTCACTCACACTCCCCTTGGAAACTCCCACGGCCTTGGCCTTATTGTTCTCACCAGATACACCACTCTCACTAGTCTCACCCAAGGTGGTGTTTCCCTTCGCTCTCTCTTTGTCACGCTCAAGTTGCAACTTAACCTGATCTTCATGGACTTGTGCAGGTGTAAGTGGGTATAATGTAATGGGTTTTCCCTTATGCTGGAAAGAGTACTTGTTCTTGAACCCATCATGAATAACCTTCTTATCAAACTGCCACGGCCTGCCCAAAAGAATATGTCCTGCATGCATCGGTATCACATCACATAGGACATCATCTGTGTATGGCCCAATGGTAAAGCTCAACAGTACCTGCTTTGTCACACTTATCTCCCCACAATCATTTAACCACTGCAACTTGTAAGGCTTCGGGTGTCTCAAGCAACTCAACCCCAATCGCTCAATCAAAGCTGTGCTAGCAACATTAGTACAACTGCCCCCATCTATGATCATACTACACCCTTGCCATTCACACGGCACCTAGTATGGAATATGTTCTCCCTCTGCTGCACACTCTCATCCTCTACAACATGTGCACTCAAAGCACGCTTGACAACTAAGGATAAGTTATCCAGCGGGTATGCAGCTCCCTCATGGTCACTAGCATCCTCCAACTCTGGCATCTCCTCCTCAACCTCACTATCGGTAGAGTACACCTCTCCACTCTTTTTATCAATCACTAAGGTACGCCTATTGGGACATTGTGAAGCATAGTGTCCCATGCCCAAACACTTGAAACACTTGACATCTTTAGTTCTAGCAGCTGCACCCTCAGGTTTTGGTCTAGTTTTGCTCGGTTCTGCAGCCTCTTTACCCTTGGCACTAGGTTCGGCCCTAGGCTTATTAAAGCCTCCACTGAATTCGCCTCTAGGCTTGTCAAAGCCTCCATCTCGCTTCTCATTCGGAACCCATTTCCTTTCCATGCAGAAGTAGCCTGAGTACCAAATCTGGATGTTGACTTTTTCTTGAGTTGCCTTTCTATCTTGATAGCCATGTGAAGCATATCCTCCAAATCAACATAATGATGCAACTCCACCATGTTTGCAATCTCTCTATTCAAGCCCCCTAGAAACCGTGCCATAGTAGCTTCTGCATCCTCAACTACATTTGCCCTGATCATGGCAACTTCCATCTCTGTGTAATAGTCCTCAACACTTTTGGTCCCCTGATACAGATGTTGTAGTTTCTGATACAACTCCCTATAGTAATGGCTGGGTATATAAATCTCTTTCTCATGAGACCCCTAAGTTCTGCCCATGTCTGAACCGGTCTCTCATAGTTTCTCCTCCGAGTAGAGACAAGCTGATCCCACCAAATCATAGCATAATCGGTAAACTCAATTGCTGCTAGACTGATCTTCTTCTCGTCTGAGTAGTGATGACAGTTGAAAATCAATTCTATTTTCTTTTCCCATTCTAAATAAGCTTCAGGATCATTCTTGCCTTGGAATGTTGGTATCTTGATCTTGATGCTACCTAGATCACCATCTACATCTCCTCGCCTACCATATCCTCTCCGATCATAATCCCCTCTTCTGGCATCAAATGCACCTCTATCACCAAACCGTCTATCCCTCATATCAAACCTCCTATTAGGCCTCCTATCATGCCCAGGCTGAAATCTCTCCTCCACATCATCAAAACCATCAGAATCATCAAACTCATTCTCAGCTTCCTCTTCATCTGGTGGTACATACTGTGGTGGTACACGGCGACGAGGTGCTACATTGTGAGGTGGTGGTACTCTGGGACCGCTACCAGTTTGAATACTCTCGACACTCTTGACAATCTCTCCAAAGCAGTATTCATGTTCTCCATCATATCTGTAAATTTCCTATCCAAAGCCTCAAGCTTCTCATCAGTAGTTAGACCTGCCATCTCAACACTAAACAAACAGATTAGAAATAACAAGAAAGTAAACACAAATGTAAATCCTCACAATCTCACGTGTTTACACTCGAATGATAGCACTCCACTCGTGTTTGCACTCTATTGGCTTTTACCCGATACTGTGCTCACAATCACTGCCTTTTACCACTCTTGAGTTCGTCCTCAATTCAAATGTGAACCACACTCAATCCAAGAATACAAACCAAATGTAGTCCTCAAGCTAGCATGAACACAACGGACCCAACAATATATATATAGGGCAGGAGGAAAACAAAACGCGAATAGGAATAGTAATGACGGAGACTCAATCAATAATACTTAAGCTAGAGTAATTAGAAAAAAAAGGAGTAAACAATTAGCACAATGGAAAAAAAATAAGCATGCAAATTCACGGTCGTATGCAATTTCGGGAGAAAATTTGGCACCTCTATAAAAATTTTGATGGAATACCCTCCACGGGCACCTAAATGATAATATGGAACAAACTAGGTTCAACCAAAAAAATGCACTTTTTTACTTTTTTTTTTTTTTCCTGCTCAAGTGATCACTATCACTCAAGTCCTTTTTTTTTTTTTTGATAACGTCAGATGCTAAATGTGGTTCTGATTTCAGAGGTGATTTAGGTTCTGATTTCAGAGGCTGGTTTTCAAAGCCTGATTTCAGAGTCTGATGAGGGTCTGAATCAGAGGTTGCTGGTCAGTGTCTGATTTCAGAGTCGAATAAGGGTCTGATTTCAGGGTCTGAATTCAGAGGCTAATTTTCAGAGGTTACTGGTTAGGGTCTGATTTCAGAGGCTATGGTCTAGGTCTGATCTCAGAGGCTGATTCAATGGTTAAGTTTCAGGGTCTGAATCAGAGTCTGATTCAATGGTTAAGTTTCAGGGTCTGAACTCAGAGTCTGATTCAATGGTTAAGTTTCAGGGTCTGAACTCAGAGTCTGATTCAATGATTAAGTTTCAGGGTCTTGAACTCAGAGTCTGATTTCAGAGGCAGATTTCAAGGTTACGTTTTAGGTTGATTTCAGATTCACTAGTTTTCACACTGCACTAGGGTTTTAGAAACAAAACACACAGCCGCCAAAGAACATGCTTATTTCTTAAACATATGCTAAGAACAGAATGACTATGACGAACTGATAGGAAGAACAGAACAGAAACCCAGAACTGGAAAATGATGAACTGATATGCAACTATGACGAACTGACAGGAAGAACAGAACAGAAACCCAGAATTGGAACAAGATGAACTGATATGCTTCACAACAAAACCAGATCCAGAATATAAACAAAACAAAAACAGCAACAAGATCCAAAAGAACTGAAACGAAAATAACAAAGAACAAAAAAGAAAAACAGAATCAAACAAAAGGAAAGTTAGAAAAATCAGACCTTGGAACCCTGAGCTCTAGATACCAAATGACAAGAAACCCACTTGGATTCGAAATCCAAGCAAACCCCAAGCAACAGACAGAACCCCAAGAACCGCGAATATGATTTTGTAGAAACAAAACCCTTCCAAGGCCACAAAGAAGACCCACAAAGAACTTGCCCTTGAGAACCTTTAAGATGAATCCTTGTAGTGTTTTGCTAGCAATGGAGACGCCACTAAGTTTGCCAAAACTTAGATAAGTCGATTCAAACTTGAAAAGGGGAATCCCTCCCTTACAATAATTCGGCCATAGCCAAAGCTTTAAGCTTTTGAGTTTACAAAATTCGTTGGTTGCCTCAAATGAAGAAGAAAGTAAGCTTAAATAGTGTTACAAAAAGAAACCCTAAAGGCATAAAGACAACAATGCCCCTAAAAACGAAATTACACAAATATCAAGTCTTTAAGTCTTAAATGCCTAGGAAGCTTTATTCTAAACTGATTTGGGCCAAGTGAAATGGTTTTGGGCCCTTTCCATCGAAGCCCACATGCATCTCTATTTGTTTGTTGCAGTCGGCCATAAAACTCTGAACTAATCCCGCCATTGCTTCTCTGAGTCTTTTGGTCCTCTGCCTCGTAATTGGCCCTTCTGGTACTTGTAATGCGTCCTTTGGTTTGTTGTCGGCCTGGATCATGTCAAATATGCTTCTCATGCCAATAAGGGAAGAAAACGTGTGGTATTCATCCTGGTGATTGGGTTGGGTACAATGCGCAATGAGCGATTTCCTGACAACGTAAATCAAGCTACAACCAAAAGGGGATGGTCCATTCAAGTCTTGGAGTGAATCAATGACAATGCGTACAAACTGGATTACAAGGTGAGTATAATGTGTCTGCTACATTTAATGTTTCTGACTTAACTCTTTTTGATGCAAGTACAGATTCGAGGTCGAATCATTTTCAAGAGGGAGGGAAAAATGACACGAATCCAGCCATTCAAGGAACATTAGTTGTCACGGCTAGTAATATGGTGAGCCTTTACAAGTTCCAATAGGGCCAATCACACGCCAGAAAGCTAAGAAGATCAGAGACGCAATGGCGGGACTAGCACAGAGTGCCATGGCCGAGTGTGACAGACAACCCCAGGGCATATTGGCGTCACATGAGGGCTTTATGTAGCCATTGGGTAGTTTAGGACCTTTTGGTCTTTTTACCTTTTGAAGGGCATTTTAGTAAATTTGCCTTATCCTATATATTGTAAACTTTGTCTTTTTTAATAACAACTTGTAAATTTCGAATTTCTTCAAAGAAAAATGGCTCTGGCCGAATTTCAAGCTTAAGGGAGGGATTCCCTTTGTTTCAGCTTTGACTTATCTAAGGCGTGGCAACCTTGGTGGTGTCTCCGTGCTAGCAGAATACTGCAAGGAAACATCTTAAGGGTTCTCAAAGACAAGTTCTTTGTGGGTCTTCTTTGTGGCCTTAAAAGGGTTTTGTTCCTACGAAATCAAATTCGCGGTGCTTGGGGTTTGCTTGGCCTTAAACATCCAAGTGAGTTCCGCGTCAAGAACTCTAAATTCTTCTTTACTGCTATGAAGAGTATTCATTGTTGTAGAAAAATTACTTCTGTTACTGAGGAGGATGGGACTCGTGTGGAGGATGATGACAAGAAACTCACTAGGATGCGAATCCAGCAAATCCCAAGTATTTTTCTTTAAGCCCCAAGAACCTCAATCAATGATTTTGTAAGAACAAAACTCATCCAAGATCAACCCTAAACCACCATGAAACATTGCCCATGATAACTCAAAACAAGAAATTAATGTGTTTTGCTAGCAAATGGAGACGCCACTAAGTTTGCTAAACTTAGATAAGTCTACAAGAAATTCGGCCATAGCCAAAGCATAAGCTTATGTGTTTTCTTACAAATTTCGTGTTTAACCTAAAATGAAGAAGAAGGCAAGCTTAAATAGAGTTACAAAAAGAAACCCTAAAGGCATAAAGACAACAATGCCCTTAAATATGAAATCACAAAAATACCAAAGTCTTCAAGTCTTCAAAGGCCTAGGAAGCTTCATTCAGAACTGATTTGGGGCAAGTGAAATGTCTTTGGGCCCTCTCAATTGAAGCCCACTTGCGTCTCTATTTGTTTGTTACAATCGGCCATAAAACTCTGAACTAATCCCGCCATTGCTTCTCTGAGTCTTTTTGTCTTCTGTCTTGTAATTGGCCCTTCTGGTACTTGTAATGGGTCTATTGTTTTATTGGCCACGTCCTTTGATGCTTCACGAGTGGCTTGGATCATGTCATCCCCTCCCTCTTGAAAAGGATTCGACCTCGAATCTATACCTGCATCAAAAGGAGTTAAATCAGAAACATTAAATGTAGCAAACACATTATACTTACCTTGTAAATCCAGCTTGTATGCATTGTCATTCATCTGTTCTAAGACTTGAAATGGACCATCCCCTCTCGGTTGTAGCTTAGATTTATGTTGTTAAGGAAATCTCTCATTTCGCATGTGTACCCAAACCCAATCTCCAGGCAGAAATACCACATGCTTTCTTCCCTTATTGGCATGAGAAGCATATTGCTCATTCTTTTGTTGTATGTGCTCTCTTGCTTTCTCATGTATATGCTTCACCAAATCGGCTTTCCTTTTTCCATCTAACCCCGCATGCTCATCAACAGGAAATGGTAACAAATCTAATGGAGTTAGTGGCTGAAATTCATAAATAATTTCAAATGGTGAGTAAGATGTAGAGGAATGAATACTACGATTATATGCAAATTCAACAAAAGGCAAACAGTCCTCCCAAGTTTTTAAGTTCTTATTGATAATAGTACGCAATAACTGAGTCAAAGTCCTATTAACAGCCTCGGTTTGGCCATCAGTTTGGGGGTAGCAAGTAGTAGAATACAAAAGTTTAGTTCCCAACTTACCCTATAAAACTTTCCAAAAGTGACTAAGGAATTTAACATCACGATCTGAAACTATACTCGTGGAATCCCATGGAGTCGTACTACTTCTCTAAAGAACAAGTCAGCAATGTTAGTGGCATCATCAGTTTTATGACATGCTATAAGTGTGCCATCTTACTGAACGTATCAACCACTACAAAGATGGAATCTCTACCCTTCATAGTCCTAGGTAAACCCAATATAAAGTCTATCAATACATCTACCAATGGCTCACTAGGTATAGGCAATGGTGTATACAACCCATGAGGCATAACCTTAGATTTAGCATGTTTACAAGTTAAGCATTTATCACACAAACGCTCAATATCTCTCTACCTTTTAGGCCAATAGAAATATTCACTCAATACCCCTATGGTTTTGGCAATGCCAAAGTGCCCCGTTAAACCTCCCCCCATGTGCTTCCCTCACTAACAACTCACGCATACTACAAACAAGAATACATAATATATTCTCCCTAAATAGAAACCCATCATGTTGATAGAATTTACTAAAAGTAGACTTTTCACATGCAGCATAGATAGTACCTAAGTCTGTACCACTACCATAAAGTTCTTTATTAAATTCAAACCCAAGCATTCTTGCACTCAATGAAGTAAGTAAAACATACCTTCGCGATAGTGCATCGGCGACAATGTTTTCCTTACCTTGTTTGTAGCGGATTACATATGGAAATATCTCAACAAACTCTGACCAACGTGCATGCCGTTTGTTCAGCTTACCTTGACCCTTCAAATGCTTCAATGACTCGTGATTTGTATGGATCACAAACTCTAGAGGCCATAAATAATGCTGCTAAGTCTCAAGAGCTCTCACTAGCGCATACAACTCCTTGTCGTATGTTGGGTATCTCAAAACGGCTCCATTAAGCTTCTCACTAAAGTAGGCTATTGGTCGCTTTTCTTGCATAAGAACCGCTCCTTTGCCTAATCCGGATGCGTCACACTCAATCTCAAATGTCTTCTCAAAGTTGGGTAGTGCCAAGACTGGTGCACTGCACAACTTCATTTTCAGATCCTGGAATGCACGCTCCTGCTCTTCACCCCATTTGAAGCCAACAGTATTCTTCACTACTTTAGTCAATGGTGCTGCAATACTACTGAAGTCTTTAACAAATCTACGGTAGAAGCTTGCTAATCCATGGAAGCTTCTGACTTCTGTCACTGTTGTTGGTGTTGGCCAATCCTTAATTGCCTTCACCTTTTCCAAATCTACCTCGATGCCATCTGCACTCACAAAAATCCAAGGAAAACAATTCTATCCATACAAAAAGTGCACTTTTCAAAGTTAGCATTCAGTTTTTCTTGCCTTAACACATCAAGAACATGCTTCAAGAACCCCAAGGGGTTGCCTCAGTGGTAAAGGCTTTGGGCTTTAGTGGTTTGCTCCCTCTCAGGTTCAAGGTTCGATTCCCACTAGATGCATTTCCTTGGGGCCATGCCCCCTGGTGTGAAAACCCAGCGACTTACCCTGATCTGTGTTGGGAAACTTCTGAGGGCATGGGGCACAGGTCCCGGGGATTAGTCAAGGTGCGCGTAAGCTGGCCCGGACACCCTGGTTATCCAAAAAAAACATGCTTCAAGTGCATAACATGCTCATCTAATGTTTTACTGTAAACTAAGATGTCATCAAAATAAACCACAACAAACTTACCTAAAAATACACGCATAACATGATTCATCAATCTCATAAAATGTGCTAGGTGTGTTTGAAAGACCAAATGGCATAACTAACCATTCATACAAGCCATATTTGGTCTTAAATGCATTTTTCCCTTATATACCTCTCTCATACGAATTTGATGGTATCCACTCTTTAAATCAATCTTACTAAAAATTTTGGAACCATGCTATTCATCCAACATGTCATCTAGTCTAGGAATGAGGTGACGATACTTTACCGTAATATTATTGATAGCTCGACAATCAACACACATACGCCACGTCCCATCTTTCTTAGGAACTAGAAGAACTGGTACCGCACAGGGACTCATACTTTCTCTGACATACCCTTTCTCCATCAACTCCCGCACTTGCCTCTGAAGTTCCTTCGTTTCCTCAGGGTTGCTCCTATAAGCTGGCCTGTTGGGAATGACTACTCCAGGTGTGAAGTCTATTTGGTGCTCAATACCTCTAATGGGTGGAAGCCCACTAGGAATGTCCTCGGTCAGTACGTCACTGTAATCCTGCAAAAGAGATGAAATAGACACAGGAAGCAGAGGGTCAGTGTTAGTAAAATAAACATGAGGCTCCTTATAGACTAACAATAGCATGAGCTTGCTAGCCTTGAACACTTTCCTCGTTTCACCTTCACCCATGTAGAAACTATTTTTAACTCTCCCTTTTGTTTCCCCCTCACGTTCACTCACACCCCATTGGGAACTCCCACGGCCTTAGCCTTATTTTTCTCACCAGATACACCACTCTCACTAGTCTCACCCAAGGTGGTGTTTCCCTTCGCTCTCTCTTTGTCACGCTCAAGTTGCAACTTAACCTGATCTTCATGGACTTGTGCAGGTGTAAGTGGGTATAATGTAATGGGTTTTCCCTTATGCTGAAAAGTGTACTTGTTCTTGAACCCATCATGAATAACCTTCTTATCAAACTACCACGGCCTGCCCAAAAGAATATGTCCAGCATGCATCGGTATCACATCACATAGGACATCATCTGTGCATGGCCCAATGGTATATCTCAACAATACCTACTTTGTCACATTTATTTCCCCACAATCATTTAACCACTGTAACTTATACAGCTTTGGGTGTCTCAAGCAACTCAACCCCAATCGCTTAATCAAAGTTGTGCTAGCAACAACAGTACAACTGCCCACATCTATGATCATACTACACCTCTTGCCATTCACATGGCACCTAGTGTGGAATATGTTCTCCATTTGCTGCGTACTCTCATCCTCTACAACCTGTAGACTCAAAGCACGCTTGACAACTAAGGACAAGTTATCCAGCGGGTATGCAGCTCCCTCGTGGTCACTAGTATCCTCCAACTCTGGCATCTCATCATCAACCTCACTATCAGTAGAGTACACATCTCCACTATTCTTATCAATCACTAAGGTACGTCTATTGGGATATTGTGAAGCATAGTGTCTCATGCCTAAACACTTGAAACACTTGACATCCTTAGTTCTAGCAGCTGTACCCTCAAGTTTTGGTCTAGTTTTACTCAGTTCTGCAGCCTATTTACCCTTGGCACTAGGTTCAGACCTAGGCTTATTAAAGCCTCCACTAAACTCGCCTCTAGGCTTGTCAAAAACTAGCACGAGTACGGATAGAACACAATGTCATATAGCAAAATAATAGATGGGCGAGGAGGCACATCATGAGTACGGGCATTCCTCTCCCTCAAGATATAGTAAACTGAGGCTGCAAACGAAAGCCGAACAAGAAGATGACATAAGGAGCCTGCGGTGTACTGACACATCCACTCAACAATCTGCATCCAATCCCGAGAACTCCAATCTAACCCACACATGGCTAACACCGTCGTCCATACCTGCGAGAAGTATGAGCATTGGAAGAAAATATGATCAACATCCTCGCTCAAACAGCCACATAGGACACATCTCGAGCAAGCAGAAATATCGAAACTCATCAGCCGATCCTGAGTACAAAGGCCACCCTGAATAGTGAACCAGGTCAGAAAAGCGATTCTTATGCAAGAAAAGCGGCCAATAGCCTACTTTAGTGAGAAGCTTAACGGAGCAATTTTGAGATACCCTACATACGACAAAGAGTTGTATGCGCTAGTGAGAGCCCTTGAGACTTGGCAGCATAATCTATGGCCTCGAGAGTTTGTGATCCATACAGATCATGAGTCATTGAAGCATTTGAAAGGTCAAGGTAAGCTAAACAAACGGCACGCATGATGGTTAGAGTTTGTTGAGATATTTCCATACATAATCTGCTACAAACAGGGTAAGGAAAATATTGCCGCCGATGCAACATCGCGAAGGTATGCTTTACTTACTACATTGAATGCAAGGATGCTTGGGTTTGAATTTATTAAAGAACTTTATGAAAATGATACTGACTTCAGTACTATCTATGCTGCATGTGAAAAGTCTACCTTTAGTAAATTATACCAACATGATCGGTTTCTGTTTAAGGAAAATAGATTATGCATTCTTGTTTGTAGTATGCGTGAATTGTTAGTTAGGGAAGCGCATGGGGGAGGTTTAATGGGGCACTTTGGCATTGCCAAGACCTTAGGAGTATTGAGTGAATATTTCTATTGGCCTAAAATGTAGAGAGATATTGAGCGTTTGTGTGATAAATGCTTAACTTGTAAAAGGCTAAATATAAGGTTATGTCTCATGGTTTGTATACACCATTGCATGTACCTAACGAGCCATGGGTAGATGTATCAGTGGACTTTATATTGTGTTTACCTAGGACTAGGCGGGGTAGAGATTCTATTTTTGTAGTGGTTGATAGGTTCAGTAAGATGGCACACTTTATAGCATGTCATAAGACTGATGATGCTACTAACATTGCTGACTTGTTCTTTCGAGAAGTAGTACGACTCCATGGAATTCCACGGAGTATAGTTTCTGATCGTGATGTTAAATTCCTTAGTCACTTTTGGAAAGTTTTATGGGGTAAGTTGGGAACTAAACTTTTGTATTCTACTACTTGTCACCCCCAAACTGATGGACAAATCGAGGTGGTTAATAGGACTTTGATTCAGTTACTGCGTACTATTATCACTAAGAACTTAAAAACTTGGGAGGATTTTTTGCCTTTTATTGAATTTGCATATAACTGTAGCTTTCATTCTTCTACATCTTATTCACCATTTCAAATTGTTTATGGTTTTCAGCCACTAACTCCATTAGATCTGTTACCATTACGAATGCATCGGAAGCACGCGGGAAGAGCGAAAACTAGAATTTTGCCTCATGCTGCGTATCGCAACGCGCCAACTATAGGCGTCGTGACACGCCTTCGACAGCTTCTCCATACATAATGCCAGAGAGTTGGGCTCTGCAGCGCCCAAAGACTAGCGCCGCGGCGCCCCGGAACACCCTAAAACTCTGATTTTGATTTATTTGACGCGTATAATGACTCCGAGGCTTTTCTATATAAACCCAACTTCGTCCAAACCCTAAAAGAGGAGAAAAAAGATAGGAGAAACTCAGAAACAAGAGCCACAAACATAAAATCAAGAGACAAGAATGAAGGACTTGAAACCAATAATGATGTCTCTCCGATCTATCATCGTTGTTTCTTTCTTCTGCATGGAGAACTAATCTCCTAAAGCAAAGCTAAGGATGAACTCTTTTATTCAACTCTTTTATTCTTGTTATTGATTCTTGGATGAACTTATTTGCTTAAAACAATTGATATCTAATTATTCTATTTATCTTTTGATTATATGAATCCAGAAACTGTATTTTGTCAATTTACATATAGATTCAGTCATGGTTTTTCTATGTGTGGTTTGTGAAATCAGTTGTGACTGGTTAAGGTTGTTTTGCAAGTTAATCTTCTACTGCAATATTGCTTGAGAGTATATTGTCATCGTTGGATAGGTTGTAACAATAGCCTTGTGTGTTGTTAACGTAGAGAAGATAAGTTATCATACTTTAGAACTTAATTTGTGTAGAATTGAATATCCTCCAATTGTTGGTTTGGGACATGAAACACTCAATTGCGTAATAAAAAGAATCAAAAACAGATAGATCGAAAGAGATTAAGGCTCACAGCGATGTAAGACGGGAATCGCCGAGATGTGCTCTTAAGATTGACTTGATGAAAGCTTATGACACTGTTCGTTGGGACTTTTTGGTTGAGGTTTTGCGGACTGTTGGTATTCCAGAGAGGATGGTGGGTTGGATTCAGGAGTGTATGACTTCTACTAGGTTTTCTGTGTCTATTAATGGAGAGTTGCATGGTTTTTTCTCTGGAGGTCGCGGGTTGCGACAAGGTGATCCTATGTCTCATTATCTCTTTGTTTTGGCTATGGAAGTTCTGTCAGGTTTACATAAAAAAAATGGCTCTTAATCAGGGTTTCAAGTTCCACGAGCGGTGTTCTAAGGACCGTCTCCCTCATCTTTGCTTTGCGGATGACCTAATGATTTTTTGTAAAGCGGATGCCTCCTCGGTTTCCTTGATCAAGGATTGTCTCGGGCAGTTCAGTGGTTTATCTGGTTTAATCCCGAATCCAGCTAAAATTCATTTCTTCTCCTCTAGTATCTCTTCTACCCTTCAGGGCCAGCTGCGTCATGTTTTGGGGTTCCAAAAATGGATTCTTCCAGTGCGGTATCTGGGAGTCCCTTTGATTTCTACTAAACTCCGCTCCTTAGATTGTGCTTCTCTTGTGGATCGTATTGTTATGCGTGCTAAGAGTTGGAGTAGTAAGTTTCTCTCTTATGTGGGGCGGCTTCAGCTCATTAAGTCTGTTTTGTTCTCCATCCAAGTTTATTGGTCTTCTTTATTTATTCTTCCTAAGTCTGTTATTAGGAAGGTGGAGACGATTCCCCGTTCTTTCCTTTGGAAGGGTAGTGCGCTCACCTCTTTTGGGGCGAGAGTGACTTGGAGTATAGTTTTCTTTTGGTTATAATACTTACCTTATCCAAAAAAAAAGGAGGGGGGCTGGGGATTAAGAGATTGGATACTTGGAATAGAGCGGCTATTGTTAAGCACATTTGGTTTCTTTGTTCTGGCCAGGTTTCTTCTTGGTCGAATTGGGTTCAGTCTTATTTGTTGAGGGGGAGAAGTTTTTGGGAGGTGCCTTGTCCTACAGATTGCTCTTGGAGTTGGCGTAAGATTTTGGAGATTCGTTCTTGGTCCCGGCGGCGGATGAGAGTTAGGATTGGGAATGGTGAGAAAACTTTATTGTGGTTTGATTTTTGGCATCCTATGGGTCCGATTGTAGACACGTTGGGTGAGAGAGTGATTTATGACTCTGGCTTGGATAAGATGGCTAATGTTGCTTCCATTATCACTGATTCTTCTTGGCGGTGGCCCCCATCTAGGTCTGCTGCCCTTGTTGATTTGGCTCGGTCTCATCTTCCGAATACTTCTAGTATGAGAGAGGATGAGCTGGTTTGTGAGGATGATAGGAGAGGGAGATTTTTTGTGGATAGTGCTTGGAATGCCATGTGGACAAGGGGAACCTTGTTGCATTGGTCTCGAGTTGTTTGGTTCCGGAAGGCCATTCCCTACCATTCCTTTTTGCTTTGGATGTCTATTCAGGGAGGCATTTGTACTCAGGCTAGTTTGATAAGGTTCGGTATATTTGCTTGCTCGCGTTGTATTCTCTGTGGTTGTTCAAGTGAGGACATTGATCATCTTTTCTTCCAGTGCTTCTTCTCTTCGAGGGTCTGGTCGACTGTGCTGGCTATGTGTGGGTTAGATTGGAGATGTCGAGATTGGCATCAGACTGTTGAGTGGATGTGTCAATTTACCGACGTCTCTTTACGTCATCTTCTTGTTCGGCTGTCTTTTGCAGCGTCAGTCTACCATATTTGGAGGGAGAGGAATGTCCGCACTCATGATGTGCCTCTTCGGCATGTTTTTGTTCTTCTTAATGATATTGTTTTTTATGTTTGGAATCGTGCTAGCTTATTACGGAAGGTGAAACCATCTTATGACAATAAATGGCTTCACCTATCCTGGCACTTGCCCGATGACATCTTCTGTTGATCTTATTGCTTGTAGCCTTTAAGATTTTCTTCTATGAGGGCATGTCCTCTCTAGTTGCCTGGGGTATGCCCATTTGCTCTTGTATAGTTTCTTTTGGTTATAATACTTACTTTATCAAAAAAAAAAAACAGAATATAAGAACTTGGTACAAGAGGGATTCCTGACGCTTAGTTGTTTCTCTCTACTGATAAAATCCTGCAACTTTTCATAATCTTTAGTTTAAATTACAAATTTAATCTCTTCTTTAATAAGTTATTTCTAAACGTTTTTGCTTGAGTAAATTAGTTCTTGTGACCATCTCTCTGAGGAATCGACACCCCAGCTGTACTGCGATAACCGCAAGTCATATTTGGGCGTAATCAAAATTCGGCATTGTTGTCGGGAAGACGGTTTACAACTTAAGGAGCAAGTTTGCTTAGTCACCAACAAAAGTGGTAATTTCGTTCCGTATTTATTTTTTTTCTAGTCTTTTATTCTTGTATTTATTTTTTGCTTATTTTATTTCAATTTTTTCTTAGTAAACTTTAATTCTTAGTTTCACTCTTTAGTTCGTCTCTAGTATTACTTGGGTTTGAATTGCATGCCTAGACGTAGAGATAGGTTTGGCAGATTTGTTAGGGCAACAGAAGAAAACTCTAATTCAGAGAGTTTGTTTGACAATATTTTTGCCATACCTCCACCTCTAGCGCGCACAGCATGAATGAATACAAGAGACCACCTGTGAGGACTCTTGAAAAGTGCCTTCACCCCACTAGTACGGCTACACCTTCGTGCATGTTTCCCCCTAATCCACCATACGTAGATTTAAAACCTGGGATAATACAGTATCTCCAAACCTTCCATGGTTTGGAGAAAGAGAACCCCTATGTGCACATTAGGGAGTTTGAAGAGGTAGTAGCTAGTTTCCATGACGGTTTGGAACCACTGACACAATTAGACTTAAGTTCTTCCCATTTGCCCTTAAGGATATAGTTAAGAGTAACCCCAAGGGGTAAAGGCTTTGGGCTTGAGTGGTTTGCTCCCTCTTAGGTTCAAGGTTCGAATCCCACTAGATGCATTTCCTTGGGTCCATTCCCCCTAGTGTGAAAAGCCAGCGACTTACCCTGATATGTGTTGGGAAATTTCTGAGGGCACGGGGCACAGGTCCCGGGGATTAGTCAAGGTGCGCGTAAGCTGGCCCGGACACTCTGGTTATCCACAAAAAAAAAAGTTAATAGCTGGTTGTACTCTTTAAGACCTAGGTCAATAGGATCATGGGGCGAGATGACACAGGTAATTTTCAACAAATACTTCTCACACTATAAGACCAACGCCTTGAAAAGAGAAATCTCCACCTTCTCCCAAAAGGACAGTGAGACCCTTTATCAAACGTGGGAGAGGTATAAAGAGATGTTAGCTAGCTGCCCTCACCATGGGTATGAGAGGTTGCGCGTAGCAAGTTATTTTTATGATGGACTAACCCCTAGAGAGCGTCAATTCGTTGAGACAATTTGCAATGGTGAGTTCATATGAAAGGACCCTGACGAGGCATTCGAGTATTTAGATGAACTAGCTGAGAAATCTCACACATGGACTGGACCTAGTGCCATAGATAGCACTGATATGACACACCCCACTCCTCATAGTAGAAGCATACACCACTTGAGAGAAGAAGAAGATAGCCTTAAGGCAAAAGTTGAGTTATTAACTAGACAAATGGGAGCTTTAATGGCCAAAGATATCAAGACTATGCATGGAGTAGCCCACTTAGAACCTCAAGAGGTATGTTTTGTGTGTAAGGGGACTGACCATTTGGCACAAGAGTGCCCTGTAAATGGTGAGATGAGGGGAACATATAAGGACCAATGCAAATGCATTAGGGATGTCCAGAATGCTTTATACACCTTACTCAGACACTTATAACCCTGGTTGGAGGAACCATCCCAGCTTTAGTTGGAAACAAGAGCCGCATCAGTCGAGTCAGACATCACAACCTAGAGGTTATAATTGACATGATCCAGGCCGACAACAAACCAAATGACGCATTACAAGTACCAGAAGGGCCAATTACGAGGCAGAGGACCAAAAGACTCAGAGAAGCAATGGCGGGATTAGTTCAGAGTTTTATGGCCGACTGCAACAAACAAATAGAGATGCATGTGGGTTTCGATGGAAAGGGCCCAAAACCATTTCACTTGGCCCAAATCAGTTTAGAATAAAGCTTCCTAGGCATTTGAAGACTTAAAGACTTGATATTTGTGTAATTTCATTTTAGGGGCATTGTTGTCTTTATGCCTTTAGGGTTTCTTTTGTATCACTATTTAAGCTTTCTTTCTTTTTCTTTTGGGCAACAACCAACGAAATTTATAAAAAACTAAAAAGCTTAAAGCTTTGGCTATGGCCAAATTCTTGTAAGGGAGGGATTCCCCTTTTCAAGTTTGAATCGACTTATCTAAGTTTTGGCAAACTTAGTGGCATCTCCATTGCTAGCAAAACACTACAAGGATTCATCTTAAAGGTTCTAAAGGGCAAGTTCTTTGTGGGTCTTCTTTGTGGCCTTGGAAGGGTTTTGTTTCTATAAAATCATATTCGCGGTTCTTGGGGTTCTGTCTGTTGCTTGGGGTTTGCTTGGATTTCGAATCCAAGTGGGTTTCTTGTCAATAATGCTCCCCAATATCACACACATGTCTTTTTTTTTTGGATAAGGTAAGTATTATAAGAAATACCAAACCTCATCAAACTATCCTGGGTACAAAGGCCTCCATGAATAGAGGAATGCTCGCACTCATGATATGCCTTTTCGGCCTGTTTCTACTCTTCTTTATGATATTGTTTTTGATGTTCGGAATCGTGCTAGCTTTGTACGTAAGGTGAAACCATCTTATGACAATAAATGGCTTCACCTTTCATGGCACTTGCCCGTTGACATCTTCTGTTGATCTTTGCTTGTAGCCTATAGGCTTTTCTTCTAGGAGGCTTGTCCTCTCTAGTTTGCCTGGGGTATGCCCCTTTGCTCTTTGTATAGTTTTCTTTGGTTAAATACTTACCTTATCCAAAAAAAAAGGTAAGTATTATAATCAAAAGAAAACTAAACAAAGAGCAAAGGGGCATACCCCAGGCAACTAGAGAGGACAAGCCCTCCTAGAAGAAAAGCCGAAAGTCTACAAGAAAAGATCAACAGAAGATGTCATCGGGCAAGTGCCACGAAAGGTGAAGCCATTTATTGTCATAAGATAGTTTCACCTTGCGTAAAAAGCTAGCACGATTCCGAACATCAAAAACAATATCAAATAGAAGAGCAGAAACAGGCCGAAGAGGCATATCATGAGTGCGAGCATTCCTAACAGTGCATAGACCCCTAAGGAAGATCAAATGACACATATCCCAGTTAGAGTACCATTTCCTTAAGCCTTTAGGCCCACTATCAGAGCTGCAGACCCAAACGGTGAGATCCTGGAGCATCTTAAGTAAGTAAAGATTAACCTTCCATTGTTACATGTGATAAAATAAGTTCCCACTTATGCGAAGGTTTTGAAGGATCTATGCACCATGAAGATGAGGCATCACATTAAGAAAATTGCATTCCTAACAGAATAAGCAAGTGCAGTGATTGAACCAAAATATAAAGATTTGGGCTGCCCCACCATTGCATGCCACATTGGTACATATGAGTTTGGTCAGGCATTACTAGACTTAGGTGCGAGTGTTAATCTCATGCCCTATTCCATCTATATGCAGTTGGGTCTTGGAGAGATTAAGACTACATTGGTAGTCTTGTAACTAGCTGATCGCTCTGTCAGAACTCCACTGGGGGTAGTTGAGGATGTCTTACTCCAAATCGACAAATTCTACTATCATGTTGATTTTCTGATCCTAGATACCCAGTTTGTAGTTAAAATCGAATCCAAAATTCCTCTTATCCTGGTAGACCTTTCCTCGCCACATCCAATGCTCTTATCAACTATAGAAATGGTCTCACGAAATTGTCATTCAGAAACATGACGTTGGAAGTGAACATTTTTCACGTCGGGAAACAGCCACAAGATGACGATGAATGCCATCAGACATACCTGATAGACACAATTGTGCCTACAATCGCCCCCATTCCACATGATTCTGACCCTCCTAATCATCTTCTTCCCAATTCAAACATCTTATATACTCTTGAATCAACTGATCTTCCAGATATCGCTACAGGCTACTCCGTTTTGTAAAACAATGGAACAAGAGTGCATATACCCCTAAAGAGGAATGAGCATTCCACACACATGTCTTTCCTAGGAATTCTTTAGAGGATACTATGCAAGCATTTGTGGAGGATCAGCAAGCAATTGCGGAGGCCCATAAAGTATTTGTGGAGACCTAGAGCAAAACCAATCAAAAGTTTGAGTCACTAATGACCCAAATGGCTGAGGAGAATAAGAAGATTAAGAGCCAAGTCTCCAAATTGACTAATGCCCTAAGTGTGAAAGAACCAGGCAGATTCCCATCTCAAGCTCAACCTAACCCACAAGGGAAACACATGGCACGGGCTAATCGTGAGGGAGCCAATGTAAAAAGAGTTAATTCCATAATCACTAGGAGTGGAAATGAGATAGGGATGCAGGACACTGCAGGTTCCACTAAGGATAATAGTGCATATACCCCTAAGGAAGATCAAATGACACATATCCCAGTTAGAGTACCATTTCCTTAAGCCCTTAGGCCCACTATCAGAGCTGCAGACCCAAACGGTGAGGACCGGAACCTTGAACAAGTCCTCCTTAGTCAAAGATAATTCAGGATGCCAAAGTTTGAGAATCAACGGTCTATTAGCCATATGCCAAGGGGCTCCGTCCAACACCACACGAGCCTCTTGAAGGCTCTTAAATCTAAACAAAAAGAAACCATTATCGGAGGTAAGAACCTCAAGCAAACCTAGCCTTCCCCATAACTTGTGTGCAATAGAGTTGACAGTTTGAAAGGGTAGTCTTTTTCCCACAAAGTAACCAACTAATGTACTTCGCCAGTACACACTACCTTCTTCAATAACTTCAGCAGGGGGGCACACGACAACCTTACCATCAATAATATTTGGTTTGATATAATGTAAAGCAGTTGAAGAACTTGACGAAACAAAAGGATCAACTCCTTTAGGTCCATTCAACGCGGAAGCATAACTCTTAGGGCAACCAGAATAACCCCCCTCTACAACTACAGGAGCCTCAAGCACAGCAACGTGACTCACACCCAAAGCATCACCAGTCACACTTCTACCTGTCCACTAGGCAACATTCTGCCACAAAACAACACCATTCACAGTACCTGCATCAAATGCTGCTACTGCGGTGGGTAGCAACTCCTCACCATTCACAAAAACATCATCAATCTCAGTTACACCCTTCACAAAAACATCATCAATTTCATTAACCCCTGTCAACTGGACATTATTTTGCCCCTCACTTTAACAGTCCCTGCATCAAGCACTGCCACTACCGAGGCCATCAACTCCTCACCAACAGGTATCCCAGCAACACCACGTCCTGAAACCACAGCCGGTTGAGAACCAATCACCAAAACATCACCAATCTCAGTTACACCCTTCACAGTCCCTGCATCAAACGATACTGCCACTGCCGAGGACTTCATCTCCTCACTAACAGGTTTCCCAACAATTTCTTGGCCAGAAGCCACTACCGGCATTGAATCATAGCCCAACAAAACAGAGTCAACAGAACCAGGAGAAGAAATCACACTGGACGACTTACCGAGAACAATATCATCAGTTCCCGAAGAAATCAAATGCCGAGAAACACAGGCAACCAGCGCCGATGAAGACATCCCAGACGAAGAAACAGGGGATAAAAAGCCAGGATCCACAGGATGAGTAGTACCGGCAGTCACGGAAGCACCACGAGAAACAAGATCCAACCCAGGTCTAGACTCGGCTGAGGGAACAGACACCTGAGCGCATACATCAATCGAAGAATAAAGAGCAAGAGAGCTCACCGGATCTGATGAAGATCCAGAGAAAACTGAACGAGAAGCTACAACCAATGAAGGAATAGATGGAGCCATACGGTCAACAGATCTGACGGCCAATCAACCCCCACAGAACGACGGGGGCCAAAACCGGTCCCAAAACAGGTAGGTTAGGAACCGGCATACTAGAGCACCGGGTGACATGAGTCCAACCACACCAGAGACATTACAGGATGCAACTAACAACTTGGAGGAACCCATGCAGTTGCAAACAGGTCCAATCACACGCCAAAGAGCAAAGAAGATCAGAGAGGCCTTTGCGGGACTAGCTCAGAGCTATGTGACCAGTTGCAGCAACCAAGTCAAGTGCACACCAGAGACACATATGCGCATAACCAGAGAGGTCCCCAAGCTATTTCATTTGACCCAGATCAGCTCAGACTGAAGCATAGTAGAGCAGCTTCAGCACCAGCACCCTTTTGACCCGATTTCACCCATTTTGGGACTATGTTGAATTCAGCCAAATGGGGGCATTTTTGTCATTTGTGCTCGACATTTTTACTTTATCTATGATGTAATTAGCATGGTTGACTATGCCATTAGGCTTAATTATGCTTAGATTTGTACTTAGCCTGAAGCACGTCAATTTACTATAGCATGTAAGCACCTTAATTAGCTTAAGTGAGATTAGCTTCTAATCTTTGTTTTAAGTTTATTTAGGTGCAAAATGACCTTAATGGTCGTGGTTGAGGTGCTTGACTTAGGGCTTTTGGTAATTTTAGCTCTAGGGTCATTTTAGCCTTTTTACTCTTTTGTAACCCTTATTATATGCCTCTTCTTTGTATTTTTGGACAACCAACGTAATATACAGAATTTTGAAAGAGAGAAAAGCTTGAGCTTTCCATGGCTATGGCCAAAACCTTGTTGAGGGAGGGATTCCCCTTTTCAAGTTCAAATTGACTTATCTAAGCTTGGCAACTTAGTGGCGTCTCCATTGCTAGCAAAATACAATCTGATTTCATGCTTGTGGTTATCATGGACGTGAGTTTCATGGTGGTTAGGGGCTGATCTTGGTTGGGTTTTGTTCCTACAAAATCAGTATTCAAAGTTCTTGGGGTTTTGAGAAAGATGCTTGGGGGTTTGCTTGGTTTCCAACCCAAGTGAGTTCTTGTCATTTGGTATCATGAGCTTAGGGTTCTGAGGTCTGATTTCCTATCCTTTGTGTTGTTTAATCTTGTATTCATCTTTGTTCTTGTTGATTTAATTTCGGCATCAAGGTTTTACTTCCACCTTGATTCGGCCATTGTTGGATCTTGTTGTTTCTTGGTGATTCTTGTTGATTTGTGATCAAAATATCATGAATAACATTCTGCCTTGAGTGTTTTTTGATTGATCATGAGTATTTCTTTGAGTTAAGCTTTGGCTACTTAGGTCAAAATTGGGGCTTTTGTGTTCTTTGCTTGAATCAAGTGTTTAGTTGTTAATTGTAAGTTACTAGGACGTGTTTAACATTGTTATTAAGTTATTAGTTTCAAAAAATCAAAAAAAAAAAAAATTGCATCAGGTCAGATTCGGCCAAGGAAGAACCATCACCACCCTTGCTTTGTTCTTGCCATATGCATGTCACTTAGCTTGTTTTCAATAGGTATTGTTCATATCTACTTTGAGAAAATCAGATTGCACTCCATTACTCCTAGCATTTGCGTGAACTAGCTTGTTTGCAATCTTGTGAAGTTGTTGCAATCTTGTGAAGTGTGAGGAAAACAAGTGTTTTTGAGTGTTGTGGTGAAGGCATTTGAGTGAATGAGTGTTGAAACAAAATGAAATGCTTATGGATTGATGAGGCCGTGAGACTCTTGAAGTTTACTTATGCGTGAGTGCTTGATGTGCTTATGTTGAAGCATGAATTAACAAGTGTGCTTGCTGATTTGCGTGAGCCATCATTAGCTTGACATTGGATTTGTGTTGAAATCATTAGCATGACATTGAAAATGGAAGCACTCATGAGCTTGACATGGAAATTTTAGTAGCCATCATTGCATTTGAGAGGTGCTTGAAGAGGCAAGCTGCTGCATCACCAAGTTAATTGGAAAAATTGTTTAGTTGGTTTGTAACTTACCATTGCCGAATTGACATGCTTACTTGACCTACTTGTAAGCTACTTACGTAAGCAGCTGAGTCACCTACTTGTTTTGAAAAAAAAAAGAAAAAAAAAAGAAAGAGAATTGATCGCATTGTGCTTAGCTTGATTAGACCATTTGCAAGTTGATTGGATTGCTTTACATGAGTTACATTGATATTTGATTTGGTGTGTATTGGTTTGAGCTTGAAATACTATATTTGTGTTATAACCGAATTGAAATCCTTTGTGCTTCATTGTGTTTCATTGGAGTGTAAACACTTGTGAGTATGTGTGAGAATAAAAGAAAGTGTGCTCAAACACTATAGCGAGTGACCACAAGATTGCTTCAGTGACACGTTGATTGCTTGCTTACTTATTTATTGCATTTATCTAACTCGTCATTCTTTCTTATTATGAGCACTCTAGCTATAGGTTTCTTTCGATTGAGTCTCCGTGATTACTTATCTTATTTGCTTTATTCCACCTGCTCTATATATACATTGTGTTTCTGCTAGCTTGTGGACTACATCTTAGTTGACCATTCTGGGAATTGAGTTGATTTGTAATTGAATTGAGGAAGAACTCAAGAGTGGTAAAAGGCAGTGAGTGTGAGCATAGTATCGGGTAAAAGCCAATAGAGTGCAAACACGAGTGGAGTGATATCATTCGAGTGTATGCACGTGAGATTGTGATGATTTACATATTTGTTTTGCTTTTTATATTTCTAATCTGTTTGTTTAGTGTTGAGATGGCAGGTCCAAGTTTAACCATTGATGATAGGATCGAGGTTTTGGATACTTTCAAAAGTGATATCCAAGATATTATGAGTGATTATAGAAGATCTTATGAGAAATGGAAAAAGACTTGGAAGGTAACTAAATATGCAGTGAATGAAGAGAGTACTCAACAACCAAAAGCTATTGAAGTTGTGTGTAATGAAGTGAGAAGCACTTGTGATGTTGAGTGCATAGCGGATGAAAACACCTGTGAGGCCTTGAATGTTATGAATTATGTTATAAGTGACATGGTGAGTGCAAATGCTTGTGAGACCGCGAGCATTGAGGGAGTAAACACTTGTGAGGTAGTGTGCTTTGAGGTTGAAAAACATAGTGAAGCTGAGCAGGTGTGTGAGGAGGTCTTTGCAAGTATGGCTGAGATAGTGGCCATGAGTGATGATGAAGCTGTGAGAGCTGGGGAAAAGAAAGTATATGTGGTAGTGAAGTTTTTCCATAACATTTTATCTATTGTTTATGCTTTTTCATCGCAGGTACAAGTGGTCAAGTATGATTCTTTTATATTTCAATATCATCGTCCAATTGATTTTTTCATAACTATCTATGATCCGGGTTCGGATTCGAGGACAAATCCATTTCAAGAGAGGGAGAATGACATGATCCAAGGGACAACATTTGACATGAATGCAGTCACCCAAGGAACATTAGAGCCTTTGCAATTGCCAACAGGCCCAATCACACGCCAAAGAGCTAAGAAGATCACAGACGCAATAGCGGGGCCAGTGTTTGCATATAATAGATGCATTCATCCTTCTAGTTTTTACTTGCCTTATGAGATTGATTATGATTCTAATTCTTTAACTCCTATGGATTTATTATCTTTGATTGTTATTAAGCTTGGGAGTATGAATGATAAGGGAAAGGCAGAGTTGGTGAGAATAATAGGTTTCCAACGCATTGTGTTTGACCCCGGCAATTGGGTGTGGCTTTATATGCAAGAGGAAAAGATACAAGCATAATGAAGATCCAAGTTGCAACCAAGAGGGGATGGTCTATTTCAAGTCTTGGAACGGATTAACGACAATGCGTATAAGCTGGATTTCCAAGGTAAGTACAACGTATCTACTTCTTTTAATGTTTCTGACTTATTTTATTTTTAATGCAGGTTTAGATTCGAGGTCGAATCCTTTTCAACAATGAGGGAATGACATGAGTCCAACCACACCAGAGACAATACAAGATGCAACTAACAACTTGGAGGAACCCATGCAGTTGCAAACAGGTCCAATCACACGCCAAAGAGCAAAGAAGATCAGAGAGGCCTTTGCGGGACTAGCTCAGAGCTATGTGACCAGTTGCAGCAACCAAGTCAAGTGCACACCAGAGACACATATGGGCATAACCAGAGAGGTCCCCAAGCTATTTCATTTGACCCAGATCAGCTCAGACTGAAGCATAGTAGAGCAGCTTCAGCACCAGCACCCTTTTGACCCGATTTCACCCATTTTGGGACTATGTTGAATTCAGCCAAATGGGGGCATTTTTGTCATTTGTGCTCAACATTTTTACTTTATCTATGATGTAATTAGCATGGTTGACTATGCCATTAGGCTTAATTATGCTTAGATTTGTACTTAGCCTGAAGCACGTCAATTACTATAGCATGTAAGCACCTTAATTAGCTTAAGTGAGATTAGCTTCTAATCTTTGTTTTAAGTTTATTTAGGTGCAAAATGACCTTAATGGTCGTGGTTGAGGTGCTTGACTTAGGGCTTTTGGTAATTTTAGCTCTAGGGTCATTTTAGCCTTTTTACTCTTTTGTAACCCTTATTATATGCCTCTTCTTTGTATTTTTGGACAACCAACGTAATATACAGAATTTTGAAAGAGAGAAAAGCTTGAGCTTTCCATGGCTATGGCCAAAACCTTGTTGAGGGAGGGATTCCCCTTTTCAAGTTCAAATTGACTTATCTAAGCTTGGCAACTTAGTGGCGTCTCCTTGATAGCAAAATACAATCTGATTTCATGCTTGTGGTTATCATGGACGTGAGTTTCATGGTGGTTAGGGGCTGATCTTGGTTGGGTTTTTTTCCTACAAAATCAGTATTCAAAGTTCTTGGGGTTTTGAGAAAGATGCTTGGGGTTTGCTTGGTTTCCAACCCAAGTGAGTTCTTGTCACCGGGGAAAGAGAAGAAGGAAAGAGGCAGTTTCGGTCAGGGTCAAAGGTTAAAGGAGGAAAGGCGAAGGGATAACAAAGTTCAGGTTAAAAGTTTAGTTCCCAACTTACCCCATAAAACTTTCCAAAAATGGCTAAGGAATTTGACATCACGATCTGAAACTATACTCCTTGCAATCCCATGGAGTCGTACTACTTCTCTAAAGAAAAAGTCAGCAATGTTAGTGGCATCATCAGTTTTATTACATGCTATAAAGTGTGCCATCTTACTGAACCTATCAACCACTACAAAGATGGAATCTCTACCATGCCTAGTCCTAGGTAAACCCAATATAAAGTCCATTGATACATCTACCCACGGCTCACTAGGTACAGGCAACGGTGTATACAACCCATGAGGCATAACCTTAGATTTAGCATTTTTACAAATCAAGCATTTATCACACAAACGCTCAATATCTCTCCGTATTTTAGGCCAATAAAAATGTTCACTCAATACCCCCAAGGTCTTAGAAATTCCAAAGTGCCCCATTAAACCTCCCCCATGCGCTTCTCTAACTAACAACTCACGCATACTACAAACAGAAATGCATAATCTATTCTCCCTAAACAGAAACCCGTCATGTTGATAGAATTTATTAAAGGTAGACTTTTCACATGCAGCATAGATGGTACTAAAGTCAGTATCATTTGCATAAGGTTCTTTAATAAATTCAAACCCAAGCATTCTTGCACTCAATGAAGTAAGTAAAGCATACCTTCGCGATAGTGCATCGGCGACAATGTTTTCCTTACATGTTTGTAGCGAATTACGTATGGAAATGTCTCAATGAACTCCAACCGCTTTGCCTGTCGTTTGGTCAACTTACCTTGGCCCTTCAAGTGCTTCAATGATTCATGATCAGTATGGATCACAAATTCTCGAAGCCACAGATAATGCTGCCAAGTCTCAAGTGCTCTCACTAGCGCATACAACTCCTTGTCATATGTGGGGTACCTCAAAACTGCTTCATTTAGCTTCTCACTAAAGTAGGCTATTGGTCGCTTTTCTTGCATAAGAACTGCTCCAATGCCTATCCCGGATACGTCACACTCAATCTCAAATGTCTTCTCAAAGTTGGGTAGTACCAAGACTGGTGCACTGCACAACTTCATTTTAAGATCCTAGAATGCATGCTCCTGCTCTTCTTCCCATTTGAAGCCAACAATTTTCTTCACTACTTCAGTCAGTGGTGCTGCAATACTACTGAAGTCTTTAATAAATCTACGGTAGAAGCTTGCTAATCCATGGAAGCTTCGGACTTCTATCACTGTTGTTGGTGTTTTTTTGTGTGTGGATAAAGTAAGTGTATGTTCAAAAGAAAACTATACAAGAGCAAAGGGGCATACCCCATACTACTAGAGAGGATAGGCCCTCCTAGAACAAAAACCGAAAGGCTACAAGCAAAATAGATCAACAGAAGATGTCATCGGGCAAGTGCCAGGATAGGTGAAGCCATTTATTGTCATAAGATGGATTCACCTTCCGTAAAAAGCTAACACGATTCCGAACATCAAAAACAATATCACTAAGTAGAACAGAAACTGGCCGAAGAGGCGCATCATGAGTGCAGGCATTCCTCTCCCTCCAATTATGGTAAACTGACGTAGCAAAAGACAACCGAACAAGAAGATGATGTAAAGAGGCATCAGAAAACTGACACATCCACTCAACAGTCTGAAGCCAATCTCGGCAACTCCAATCTTACCCACACAAAGCCAGCACAGTCGACCAGATCCTCGAAGAGAAGAAGCACTGGAAGAAAAGATGATCGATATCCTCACTTGAACAACCACAAAGAATACATCGCGAGCAAGCAGAGATACCGAACCTCATCAAACTATCCTGAGTACAAAAGCCTCATTGAATATACATCCAAAGCAAAAAGGAATGGCGGGGAATGGCCTTTCGGAACCAAACAACTCGAGACCAATGCACCAAGGTTCCCCTCATCCGCATGGCATTCCAGGTACTATCCACTGAAAATCTCCCTCTACTATCATCCTCCCAAACCAGCTCATCCTCCCTCATACTAGAAGGATTCGGAACATGGGCCCGAGCCAAATCAACAAGGGCAGCAGACCTAGATAGGGCCACCGCCAAGAAGAATCAGAAATAATGGAAGCAACTGTAGCCATCCTATCCAAGCTAGAGTCATAAATCACTCTCTCACCCAACGTATCCACAATCGGACCCATAGGATGCCAAAACTCAAACCACAATAAAGTTTTCTCACCATTCCCAATCCTAACTCTCATCCGTCGTCGGGACCAAGAACAAAGCTCCAAAATCTTACGCCAGCTCCAAGAGCAATCTGTAGGGCAAGGCACTTCCCAAAAACTTCTCCCCCTCAACAAATAAGACTGAACCCAATTTGACCAAGAAGAAACCTGGCCAGAACAAAGAAACCAAATGTGCTTAACAATAGCCGCTCTAAGGAAAACAATTCTATCCATACCAAAAGTGCACTTATCAAAGTTAGCATACAGATTTTCCTGCCTTAACACATCGAGAACATTCTTCAAATGTATAACATGCTCTTCTAATGTTTTACTGTAAACTAAGATGTCATCAAAATAAACCACAACAAACTTACCTAAAAATGCACGCATAACATGATTCATCAATCTCATAAATGTCCTAGGTGCGTTTGAAAGACCAAATGGCATTACTAACCACTCATATAATCCATATTTAGTCTTAAATGCGGTTTTCCACTCATCTCATTCTCTCATGCGAATCTGATGGTATGCACTTTTTAAATCGATCTTACTAAATACCTTGGAACCATTCAATTCATCTAACATGTCATCTAGCCTAGGAATAGGGTGGCGATACTTTATCGTTATATTATTGATTGCTCGACAATCGACACACATTCGCCATGTCCCATCTTTCTTAAGGACTAGAAGCACTGGTACTGCACAAGGACTCATGTTTTCCCTTACATACCCCTTGTCTATCAACTCCCTTACTTGCCTTTGTAGCTCATTTGTCTCCTCGGGATTGCTCCTATAAGCCGGTCTATTATGAATGACTGCTCTAGGTATGAAGTCTATTTGGTGCTCAATACCTCTAATGGGTGGAAGCCCACTAGGTATGTCCTCTGTCAGGTATGTCACTCTAATCCTGCAAAAGAGATGAAATAGACACAAGAAGCAAAGGGTCAGTGTTAGTAAAATAAATATGAGGCTCCTTATAGACTAACAATAGCATGAGCTTACTAGCCTTGTATGATTTCCTCGCTTCACCCTCACCCATGTAGAAACTCTTTTAAACTCGCCCTTTTGTTTCCCCCTCACGTGCACTCACACTCCCCTTGGGAACTCCAACGGCCTTGGCCTTATTTTCTTACCAGACACACCACTCTCACTAGTCTCACCCAAGGTAGTGTTTTCCTTCGCCCCTATTTATCACGCTCAAGTTGCAACTTAACCTGATCTTCATGGACTTGTGCAGGTGTAAGTGGGTATAATGTAATGGGTTTTCCTTTATGCTGAAAGGAATATTTGTTATTGAACCCATCACGAATAGCTTTCTTATCAAACTGCCACGGTCTACCCAAAAGAATATGTCCAGCATGCATCGGTATCACATCACATAAGACATCATATGTGTATGGCCCAATGGTAAAGCTCAACAATACCTGCTTTGTCACACTTATTTCCCCCACAATCATTTAACCATTGCAACTTGTAAGGCTTCGGGTGTCTCAAGCAACTCAACCCCCAATCGCTCAATCAAAGTTGTGCTAGCAACATTAGTACAACTGCCCCATCTATGATCATACTACACCCCTTGACATTCACACGACACCTATTATGGAATATGTTCTCCCTCTGCTGCACACTCTTATCCTCTACAACATGTGCACTCAAAGCACGCTTGACAACTAAGGATAAGTTATCCAGCGGGTATCCAGCTCCCTCGTGGTCACTAGCATCCTCCAACTGTGGCATCTCATCCTCAACCTCACTATCAGTATAGTACACCTCTCCACTCTTTTTATCAATCATTAAGGTACACCTATTGGGACATTGTGAAGCATAGTGTCCCATGCGCAAACATTTGAAACACTTTACATCCTTAGTTCTAGTAGCTGCACCCTCAGGTTTTGGTCTAGTTTTGCTCGGTTATGCAGCCTCTTTACCCTTGGCACTAGGTTCGGCCCTAGGCTTATTAAAGCCTCCACTGAACTCGCCTCTAGGCTTGTTGACATGAATCCAACAACTCAAGGAACATTAGATCCTTTGTAATTGCCAACAGGCCCAATCACACGCCAAAGTGCTAAGAAGATCAGAGATGCAATGTCGGGGCTAGCGCAGAATGCCATGGTCGAGTGTGACAGACAACTCCCGGGCATATTGGTGTCACATGAGGGCTTCAATGGAGTGGGTCCAAAGCTATTTCACTTGACCAAAGTCATACCAGAGTAACGCACCAGCAATCTTGAAGCCGAGTATATTTTTAACGGATCAAGCCGATTCAAGCCCAACACTAAATATTCGGCCAAGACAAGACATTTTGGACTTTATGACACATCATTATGCCTTTATACATGGAATCCACGAATTTGGAGGACTTTTGGTGCAAGGAAACAACTTTAGACAAATTTGGAAAAGTTTTCCAAATTTGTTGACTTTTATGATTTTGTGTTTTTACTTTAGACTTTTTTGGCAAAGTTATTTATTAAGTCTTTGTTTGTTATTGATTAAGTCTTTGTTTCTTTTGACTTTGTGTTTGTTATTAAATGTCTATTAAAGGCATGGCCATTTAATAGCCATTAGTTAGCAACTTAGGGTGTTTTGGTCATTTTGCACCCATTAGGGTTTATTTCATTGTACTATTTAAACTCATTTCATCTTAATGAGAAGCCAATCACCAAATTTCGAAATTCATCTCCATTGAGAGCTTGGCTTTGTCCAAAAATTGCTTAAGGGAGGGATTCCCCTTATTTCATGCAATCGACTTATCTAAGGCGTGGCAACCTTAGTGGCGTCTCCGTGCTAGCAGAACACTTCAAGGAATCATCTTAAGGGTTCTCAAAGACAAGTTCTTTGTGGGTCTTCTTGTGGCCTTGGAAGGGTTTTGTTCCTACAAAATCAAATTCGCGGTTCTTGGGGTTCTGTCCGCTGCGAGGGGTTTGCTTGGCCTAATCCTCCAAGTGAGTTCCGCGTCATTTGGTATCAGAGCTTAGGGTTCCAAGGTCTGATTTTTCTGTCTTTACTTTGTGTTTTTTGATTTAGTCTTTATTTTGTTTGTTGGTCATCAAGATACTAGTTCATCTTGATTCTTTGTTTTTGTTGGATCTTGTTGTTTCTTGCTGTTTCTTGTTTATTTGTGATCAAAATAGCATGAATAACATTCTGCCTTTGAGTGTTTTTGATTGATCATGAGTATTTCTTCATGTTCTAGTTTCGGTCTTTGAGTCAAAATTAGAGCTTTATTTTCTTTACTTAAATCAAGTGTTTATTTGTTAATTGTATGTTACTAGGACGTGTTCAACATTGTTATTAAGTTATTTGTGTTAAAAAAATAATAATAATCAGGTCAGATTTGACTATGTGAGATTTATTGACATATCTTGTCTTTCTATTGTTGAATATGTGCAATTAGTGTTGTTTCCCTAAGTATTATTCATATCAACTTTGTAAAAATCAGAATTGACATCATTCATCTTGGCATTTGCGTGAACTTGCTTATTTGCATTCCTGTGATCTTAGTGCAATCTTGTGAGTTTGAGTGAAAAGAAAGAGTGTTTGAGTGCATTGTGATGAAAGTGAGTGAATGAATGATGAAACAAATTGAAATGCATGAAGTTGATAATTGTCGTGAGTTATACATAGTGTACCTTTGCTGATTTGTGTTGTTAATGTTGAAGAATCAAGTGAAGTGAGGTTGAGTACACCAAATTTGCACTAATTTCGTGTATATCCAAGCAAGTTTTACTTGCTACCTCTTGAAATATTGATATTTGCATTGTATTTCATTTGCTTTGTATACACTTGTGAGTGTGAGAGGCAAAAGAAAGGAGTGAAAAGAGAAAAGTTAAAAAAAAAAAAGAAAAAAAAAGAGTAAGTGAGACAAAACAGTAGAGTGATTACAAGATTGGCTAAGTGTCACATTGAGTGCTTGCTTGTTTGTTTGCGCATTTCGCTAACTCATTTTTTTTCTTATTCCGTGCTCTTTAGCTTAAGTTTCTTTGATTGAGTCTTCGTGATTACTATTCTTATTCGCATTATTCCACCTACCCTATATACATCATTGGTTCTTGTTGTTTATGCTAGCTTGAAGATTACATATTGTTGTGAACTTTGGGTAAGTCATATTCACATCATATTGAGTGTAAACACAAGTGGAGTGATACATATTGAGTATAAACACGAGTGGAGTGTTACATATTTGAGTGTAAACACGTGAGTTTGTGAGATTGTGAGGTTGTGAGGATATCTAATTATTTTCACATATTGTTACTTCTAATCTGTTTGTTGAAGCTTTGAGATGGCAGGTACTAGTTTGACAGTGGATGAAAAACTTGAGGCTTTAGAAAGGAAATTCATGGATATGATGGAAAACATGAATGCTGCTTTTGATAAGTTGTCCAGGGAAGTAGAGAGTAATCGAACAGGCAGTGTTCCCAGACCACCACCTCGACATATACCACACCTCAGAATGTGGCACCACGACGGGTACCACCAGATGAAGAAGAAGCTGAAAATGAGTTTGATGATTCTGATGATCTTAATGATGTGGAGGAGAGATTTCAGCCAGAGCCTGATAGGAGGCCTAATAGGAGGTTTGATAGGAGGAATGATAGGAGGGATAGCGGTTTGATGGTAGAGGTGCATTTGATGACAGAAGAGGGGATTATGATAGGAGAGGATACGGTAGAAATGGTGATGTTGATGGTGATTTGAGCAGCATCAAGATCAAAATACAAACTTCCGAGGCAAGAATGATCCAGAAGCATATTTAGAGTGGGAGAAGAAAATAGAATTGATTTTCAATTGTCATCATTACTCAGATGAAAAGAAGATCAATCTAACAGTCATGGAATTCACAGATTATGCTATGATTTGGTGGGATCAGATTCTCACCAACCGAATGAGGAATTATGAGAGGCCAATTCAGACATGGGAAGAACTTCGAGGTCTCATGAGGAAACGATTTATACCCAGCCATTACTACCAGAGTTGTATCAGAAACTACAACATTTGTATCAGGGGACCAAGAGTGTAGAGGATTATTGACAAGAACTCACTTGGGTTGGAAACCAAGCAAACCCCCAAGATCTTCTCCAAACCCCAAGAACTTTGAATACTGATTTTGTAGGAACAAACCCCAACCAAGATCAGCCCCTAACCACATGAAACTCACGTCAATTGATAACCAACAAGCATTGAAATTAGATGTATTTTGCTAGCAATGGAGACGCCACTAAGTTTTTTTTTTGGATAAGGTAAGTATTATAACCAAAAGAAAACTATACAAGAGCAAAGGGGCATCCCCCAGGATCTAGAGAGGAATGCCCTCCTAGAAGAAAGCCAAACGGCTACAAGAGATCAACTAAAGATGTCATCGGGCAAGTGCCACGAAAGGTGAAGCCATTTATTGTCATAAGATGGAGTCACCTTACGTAAAGAACTAACACGATTCCGAACATCAAAAAACATATAGAAGAACAGAAACTGGCCTAAGAGGCATATCATGAGTGCGAGCATTCCTCTCCCTCCATATATGGTAAACTGACGCTGCAAAGGACAGACGAACCAGAAGATGATATAAAGAGGCACCAGAGAACTGACAAAGCCACTCAACAGTTTGGCGCCAATCTCGACAGCTCCAATCTAAACCACACATGGCTAACACAGACGACCAAACCCTCGATGAAAATAGGCACTGAAATAAAAGATGATCGATGTCCTCACTCGAACAACCACAAAGGATACACCGCGAGCAAGAGGATATACCAAATTTCATTAGACTGTCCTGAGTACAAAGGCCTCCCTGAATAGACATCCAAAGAAGAAAAGAATGGCGGGGAATAGATTTCCGGAACCAGACAACTCGGGACCAAGGCATCTCGGGTCTCCTCGACCTCAAAGCATTCCAGGCACAATCCACAGAAAATCTCCCATGTCTATCATCTTCCCAAACCAGCACATCCTCCCTCAAACTAGAAGGAGACGGAAGGTGAGTCTGAGCCAAATCAACAAGAGCAGCAGATCTAGAAGGGGGCCAATGCCAAGCAGAATCAGAGATAATGGAAGCAACTGTCGCCATCCTATCCAAGCCAGAATCATAAATCACTCTCTCGCCCAATGAGTCCTCAATCGGGCCTACAGGATGCCAATTATCAAACCACAATAATGTCGACTCACCATTCCCAATACTCACTCTCATCCGCCGACGGGACCAAGAACGAAGCTCCAAAATCTTACGCCAACTCCAAGAGCAATCAGAAGGACGAGGGATCTCCCAAAAACTTCTCCCCCTCAGTAAATAAGAGTAAACCCAAGTAGACCAAAGAAGAACCTGACCAGAACAGAGAAACCAAATATGCTTGACAATAGCCGCTCTATTCCAAGCTTCCAGACTCTTTATACCCAGTCCCCCCTCCTTAAGAGGTAAACAAATTTTGCTCCAAGCTACTCTAGCCCCAGTAGGGATAAGCGCACTACCCTTCCAAAGGAAAGAACGAAGGATAGTCTCCACCTTCCTAATCACTGACTTAGGAAGAATAAATAAAGAAGACCAATAAACTTGAATGGAGAACAAAACAGACTTTATAAGCTGGAGCCGACCTGCATAAGAGAGAAACTTACAACTCCAACTTTTAGCACGCATAACAATACGATCCACAAGAGAAGCACAGTCAGAGGCCCTAAGTTTAGTAGAGATCAAAGGAACCCCCAAATACCTCACAGGAAGAGTCCCCACCTGGAATCTCAACACATCACGCAGTTGGTCTTGCATAGAAAGAGAGATGCCAGAAGAGAAGAGATGACTCTTAGCTGGATTCGGAATTAAACCTGATAAACCACTGAACTGCCCAATACAATCCTTGATCAAAGAAACAGAGGATGCATCTGCTTTACAAAAAATCATAAGGTCATCTGCAAAACAGAGATGAGTAAGACGGTCCTTTGAACACCGCCAGTGGAACTGGAAACCCGGATCAGTAGCCATATTACGAAGAAGGCCTGATAAAACTTCCATAGCCAAAACAAAAAGATAAGGAGACATAGGATCACCTTGTCGCAACCCACGACCCCCAGAGAAAAATCCATGCAGCTCACCATTAATAGAAACAGAGAATCTCGTAGTAGTCATACACTCCTGAATCCAACCCACCATCCTCTCAGGAATACCAACAGTCCTCAGAACCTCAACCAAAAAATCCCAACGAACAGTGTCATAAGCTTTCATCAAGTCAATCTTAAGAGCACACCTCGGGGAACCGCCATTCCGGTGATAATTCCGAACCAATTCCTGACATAAGAGAATATTGTCGCTAATACGCCTTCCCTCGACAAAAGCAGATTGATTCTGACTGATCACTGAAGGGAGAATGACCTTAATTCTGTTCGCAATCAGCTTAGCAATGCACTTGTAAATGGTGTTACAGCAAGAAATGGGCCTATAATCCTTAACCTGGGAAGGATTAGGAATCTTAGGAATCAGAGCAATGGATGTAGCATTTACCTGCCTCAAAAGACGTCCAGAAGAAAAGAATGAATGAATAGCACATAAGACATCATCCCCCACAATATTCCAACACTTCTTAAAGAAACCCGAATTAAACCCATCCGGACCTGGAGCTTTATTGTCTTTCAGCCCGAACAAAACAGCCTTAATCTCCTCATCCTCAACCTCACGAGAAAGAGCCATACTCTGCTCCTCAGTCACATGTCTAGTAATAGCAGAATGGAGGGTCACCCTATCAAAATCCTGCTGACGATGCTGAGGACCTAAAAGGGACTCAAAAAAGAAACAATCTCATCTCTAACCAAAGCATCTTCCTCCACTCGGGTACCATCCTCTTTAGTAATAGAAGTAACCTTACTACGGCCATGAAAACTCTTCATAGCGGTAAAGAAGAACTTAGAATTCTGATCCCCAAGGTTAAGCCACTGAACTCGAGATTTCTGTCTATTAAAGCCTTCTTCAGCCCGACTCAAATCACCATAACTCACTGAAAGACGAGCTTCCTCAGCTAACAGAGCAGGGTCACTGGGGAAGTCCTGTAAAGCACATTGAACTCTATCCAACTCCTTCCTGATCTCCAAAACACGACAAGAAATTTTAGAGAAATGCTCAACATTAAATTTCTTCAAAGCTGCCTTAACATTCTTTAGCTTACAACATAACCGGAACATTGGAGTACCATGAACATCAATATCCCAAGCCCTAGCCACAACAGAAAGAAAATCAGGATGATCCACCCAAAACTGAAAGAATTTAAAGGGAATTTTCCTTTTAGGGAGCTCTGCAAGCTTAACAACCATAGGAGAGTGATCAGAAATCCGGGAAGGAAGAAAGCGGGCAGAAGAACCCGGGAAAATACACTCCCAAGAAGGATTTACCAGAACACGGTCCAACTTGCGCCAAATAGGAGACTGAATCTGCTTATTAAACCAAGTAAACTTACACCCAGAATACTGCAGATCATCCAAGCCAGCTTGACCCAAACAGCAACCCAAGTCATCTTTCCAAGCTGGCCAAGCCACAGATCCACCACTATGCTCAAACAAACGGAGAACGGATAGCATTGAAATCACCTAAAACAAGCCATGGGGAATCATCAACCATACTACCACAATTAAGCAGGTCAGCCCAAAGATCTCGCCGCTTCTCGTAATCACACTCACCATAAACCACTGAAACTACACAATTCCAAACCCCAGAAATAGGAGTCACACGGCAGTGAATAGCTTGAGCTGAAGACTGAATAATGCTAACAACAACATCACTAGGATTCCAACATACCCAGATACGACCAAACGGACTAATATCAGAATGGCAAAAAAACTTCCAAGAAGGATTAATCGCACGAGAGACATTCATAAGATTAACCTCCTTAACCTTGGTTTCAACTAAACCACACAACGAGAGCTTCTCCTCACTAAAAAACCTCCTGACTTCAGCATGTTTTAAAGGGTCATTGAGACCTCTAATATTCCAACAACCAAAAATCATTAAAACAGATGAAAAAAGGCCAAACCCACAAATCAACGTCGACGACCCCCCCAGAAGACTTCCACTTCTGACTCCTTTTCCCACCTGAACCCTTTTTGGATTTGTTACCATAAGTCAATTTCTTAGATTCCAGGGAGTCAACAGCCTTAATAGCCAAACTGTTAACCAACGGAGTAGCGAATCATAAACTGCAGACGGCGAGCACTCATATACCTCAGTATAAGGAAGATCCTCACCAAGTTGTGAAGAGTCAATGGAGTTTTCCCCTTTCAAATTACCATCTATCACCATAGAAGCAGTCTCAGAAGAAATCACAGGCAGCAGAGAATGAGTAACCAAAGTCGGATTCAACCCATTAGAAGAACCCTCACCCAAAACAAGAGTTCTCTCAGCAATCAAGGCACCACATCACTCGAACTAACAGGATGGTTCAAAGAAGTACCCTTACCTTTCTTATTTTTAGTGACCGGGATCCAAGCCCCCTCCTGAGCCTTAGCAGAATCAAAAGGAGCATCCTTATTCGTAGACGGAGGATGTGGCTTAGGAATAGCAGGCTGAGGAAAACTTTTAATCTCCTTACTAGGTGCCTTTCTGGGGCACGAATTCACCGAGTGCCCAAAAACTTCACAAGTAGAACATTTCACAGGAACCCATTCAAACTCAACCCTAATAGGAACCCTAATGCCATTAGGGTATTGGAACACAATCTCCTCGATAAGGGGACTCCGAGCATCAATCTCAACACAAACACGAGCAAAGCTGAGACGTTTCCTGGACTGGGTAATATGGTCAACATTGAGAGGTTTCCCAACTGCACTTGCCACACAGCTAATCCCTTTCGCCGTCCATAAAGAAAAAGGAAGGTCAAACAGTTTGAGCCAGACCGGGACCTTGAACAAATCCTCCTTAGTCAAAGATAAATTAGAATGCCAAAGTTTTAAAACCAACGGCCTATTAGCCATATGCCAAGGGGCTCCATCCAACACCACACCAGCCTCTTGAAGGCTATTGAATCTAAACAAAAAGAAACCATTCTCGGACGTAAGGACTTCTAACAAACCCATCCTTCCCCATAACTTGTGTGCAATAGAATTGACAGTTTGGAAGGGTAGACGTTTTCCCACAAAATAACCAACTAAAGTATTCTGCCAGTACACACTCCCTTCTTCAAAGACTTCTGCAGGTGGGCATACAACAACCTTACCATCAATAATATTAGGTTTAACATAATGTAGAGCAGTGGAAGAAAATGTCGAATCAAGACTGTCAACTCCCACAGAACCATTCAAGGCAGTGGCATAACTCTTAGTACCACCAGAAAAACCCCCATCTTTTACTACCAGATTCGCCGGCACACCTCCTTATGCACACCCAAGGCATCACCGGACACTCTTCTACCAGTCAATTGGGTATCAATCTGCCTCACAGCACCACCAATTACATTAACAGAACCAAGCAAACTCACTGCATCCAACCTGCCTACAGTGCTAACTACAACACCAGAACCCCTATCAGAACCAACACCAACTACACCCACATCTGCCTTAGCTCCAGGAGCACAGCCAACCTTCTTACGGTCAGTACCAGGACCAGAAACACCATTCTCCAAACAACCCACAGACCCCCCTGCAATAACACAGTCTGAAACCACAACTGGTAGGAAATCATTCACCTTAGCATCACAAATCACATTCTCTGCATCAACTGAAACTGCCACTGCTGAGGATGACAACACCTCAATACCAGATTTCCCAACAACATCTTGGCCAGCAGCCACTACTGGCTTAGAAACATTGCCCACCAAAATTGAATCAACAATACCAGTAGTAACACTCGGAGACCAGACACCAAGCGATCCAGCAGAGCCACCACTAACTCCATGTCCAATAACACCCTCAACGGAGCGAACAACACCAGGAGCACAAAATTCGCTGCCGAAACAGAAAGCAAAACACCAAACTCAGGCAAATAAGAGCCTGAACAACCAGCAGGAACACCAAAATCACCTTGACCCGGAACACCTGCAACGGCGGAGACAGAATCAGATGGGGAGATAACACCGACCACTATCACCAATAACCAAGCTAGAAGTTGAAAGCGACTCCTTCTGAGAAAGTCAATGCCGCCGGCGCTGAGGAAGGAGCCGAGAGGGCCATGAGATCCGACGATGGCTTCGAGCAAACCGAACCCAGCACAACCTGCGAAGCATTTGAGGCCAACGAAGTAGCCCTAACAGCTCTACGGCCAGTGCCAGGGAGGCGCGGCCCCACGATAGGGAGACCAGAGGGAGGCATAATGAAAAAACGGGAGGGGGGGAAAATAAGGAGAGCAAAAGAGGCGAAATCAGAAAGGAAAGGAGAAAAAAAAAGGGGGGGGGAAACCGGAGTAAAAGACCAAAACCGATCTAAGAAAAATAAAGGGGAAGAAAATAGATCTGAGGAACAAAAGGGTAACAAGAGGAGAAAGGCACGGGGAAAATAAGTTTAGTAAAAGCCCAGATCTGAGAGGAGAGAATCAATTTGGTAGAAGACCAAAGGGATCCAGGTACACGAAGGAGAAGAAGCAAATCGCCCAGTTGAGAGCATATTCACTCTGGGTCCGCCAATAGTCTTGTTAACATAAGAAACCTTCATAGAACGCCACTAAGTTGCCAAGCTAGATAAGTCAATTTGAACTTGAAAAGGGGAATCCCTCCTTCAACAAGGTTTTGGCCATAGCCATGGAAAGCTCAAGCTTTTCTCTTTTCAAAATTTGTATATTACGTGGTTGTCCAAAAATACAAGAAGAGGCATATAATAAGGTTACAAAAGAGTAAAAAGGTTAAAATGACCCTAGAGCTAAAATTACCAAAAGCCCTAAGTCAAGCACCTCAACCACGACCATTAAGGTCATTTTGCACCTAAATAAACTTAAAACAAAGATTAGAAGCTAATCTCACTTAAGCTAATTAAGGTGCTTACATGCTATAGTAAATTGACGTGCTTCCGGCTAAGTACAAATCTAAGCATAATTAAGCCTAATGGCATAGTCAACCATGCTAATTACATCATAAATAAAGTCAAAATGTCGAGAAAAAATGACAAAAATGCCCCCATTTGGCCGAATTCAACATAGTCCCAAAATGGGTGAAATCGGGTCAAAAGGGTGCTGGTGCTGAAGCTGCTCTGCTATGCTTTAGTCTGAGCTGATCTGGGTCAAATGAAATAGCTTGGGGACCTCTCTGGTTATGTCCATATGTGTCTCTGGTGTGCACTTGACTTGGTTGCTGCAACTGGTCACATAGCTCTGAGCTAGTCCCGCAAAGGCCTCTCTGATCTTCTTTGCTCTTTGGCGTGTGATTGGACCTGTTGGCAACTGCATGGCCTCCAAGTTGTTAGTTGCATCCTGTAATGTCTCTGGTGTGGTTGGACTCATGTCATTCCCTCATTGTTGAAAAGGATTCGACCTCGAATCTAAACCTGCATTAAAAATGAAAGAAGTCAGAAACATTAAAAGTAGTAGATACGTTGTACTTACCTTGCAAATCCAGCTTATATGCATTGTCGTTAATCCGTTCCAAGACTTGAAATAGACGGTCCCCTCTTGGTTGCAACTTGGATCTTCGTTATGCTTGTATCTTTTCCTCTTGCATATAAAGCCACACCCAATTACCGGGGTCAAACACAATGCGTTGGAAACCTATTATTCTCACCAACTCTGCCTTTCCCTTATCATTCATACTCCCAAGCTTAATAAGAATCAAAGATAAAAATCCATAGAGTTAAAGAATTAGAATCATAATCAATCTCATAAGGCAAGTAAAAACTAGAAGGATGAATGCATCTATTATATGCAAACTCTGGCCCCGCTATTGCGTCTGTGATCTTCTTAGCTCTTTGGCGTCTGTTGGCAATTGCAAAGGCTCTAATGTTCCTTGGATGACTGCATTCATGTCAAATGTTGTCCCTTGGATCATGTCATTCTCCCTCTCTTGAAATGGATTTGTCCTCGAATCCGAACCCGGATCATAGATAGTTATGACAAAATCAATTGGACGATGATATTGAAATATAAAAGAATCATACTTGACCACTTGTACCTGCGATGAAAAAGCATAAACAATAGAAAATGTTATGGAAAAACTTCACTACCACATTTACTTTCTTTTCACCAGCTCTCACAACTTCATCATCACTCATGGCCACTATCTCAACCATACTTGCAAAGACCTCCTCACACACCTGCTCAGCTTCACTATGTTTTTCAACCTCAAAGCACACTACCTCACAAGTGTATACTCCCTCAATGCTCACGGTCTCACAAGCATTTTCACTCACCATGTCACTTATAACACAATTCACAACATTCAAGGCCTCACAAGTGTTTTCATTCGCTATGCACTCAACATCACAAGTGCTTCTCACTTCATTACACACAACTTCAATAGCTTTTGGTTGTTGAGTACTCTCTTCATTCACTGCATATTTAGTTACCTTCCAAGTCTTTTTCCATTTCTCATAAGATCTTCTATAATCACTCATAATATCTTGGATATCACTTTTGAAAGTATCCAAAACCTCGATCTTATCATCAATAGTTAAACTTGGACCTGACATCTCAACACTAACAAAACATATTAGAAATAATAAAAAGCAAAACAAATATGTAAATCCTCACAATCTCACGTGCATACACTCGAATGATATCACTCCACTTGTGTTTGCACTCTATTGGCTTTTACCCGATACTGTGCTCACAATCACTGCCTTTTTACCACTCTTGAGTTCTTCCTCAATTCAATTACAAATCACTCAATTCCAGTATGGTCAACTAAGGTGTAGTCCACAAGCTAACAGAAACACAATGTATATATAGAGCAGGTGGAATAAAGCAAATAAGATAAGTAATCACGGAGACTCAATCGAAAGAAACCTATAGCTAGAGTGCTCATAATAAGAAAGAATGACGAGTTAGCTAAATGCAATAAATAAGCAAGCAAGCAATCAACGTGTCACTGAAGCAATCTTGTGGTCACTCGCTATAGTGTTTGAGCTCACCTTTCTTTTCTTCTCACACACACTCACAAGTGTTTACACTCCAATGAAACACAATGAAGCACAAAGGATTTCAATTCGGCTATAACACAAATATAGTCTTTCAAGCTCAAACCAATACAAACCAAATCAAATATCAATGTAACTCATGTAAAGCAATCCAATCAACTTGCACATGGTCTAATCAAGCTAAGACAATGCGATCAATCTCTTTCTTTTTTTTTCTTTTTTTTTTTTTTTTTTTCAAAACAAGTAGGTGACTCAGCTGCTTACGTAAGTAGCTTACAAGTAGGTCAAGTAAGCATGTCAATTCGGCAATGGTAAGTTACAAACCAACTAAACAATTTTTCCAATTAACTTGGTGATGCAGCAGCTTGCCTCTTCAAGCACCTCTCAAATGCAATGATGGCTACTCAAATTTCCATGTCAAGCTCATGAGTGCTTCCATTTCAATGTCATGCTAATGATTTCAACACAAATCCAATGTCAAGCTAATGATGGCTCACGCAAATCAGCAAGCACACTTGTTAATTCATGCTTCAACATAAGCACATCAAGCACTCACACATAAGTAACTTCAAGAGTCTCACGGCCTCATCAATCCATAAGCATTTCATTTTGTTTCAACACTCATTCACTCAAATGCCTCACCTACAACACTCAAAAACACTTGTTTTCCTCACACTTCACAGATTGCAACAACTTCACAAAGATTGCAAACAAGCTAGTTCACGCAAATGCTAAGAGTAATGGAGTGCAATCTGATTTTCTCAAAGTAGATATGAACAATACCTATTGAAAACAAGCTAAGAGACATGCATATGGCAAGAACAAAGCAAGGGTGGTGATGGTTCTTCCTTGGCCGAATCTGACCTGATGCATTTCTTTTTTTATTTTTTTTTTATTTTTGAAACTAATAACTTAATAACAATGTTAAACACGTCCTAGTAACTTACAATAACAACTAAACACTTGATTCAAGCAAAGAACACAAAAGCCCCAATTTTGACCCAAGTAGCCAAAGCTTAACTCAAAGAAATACTCATGATCAATCAAAAAAACACTCAAGGCAGAATGTTATTCATGATATTTGATCACAAATCAACAAGAATCGCCAAGAAACAACAAGATCCAACAATGGCCGAATCAAGGTGGAAGTAAAACCTTGATGACGAAATTAAATCAACAAAGAACAAAGATGAATACAAGATTAAACAACACAAAGGATAGGAAATCAGACCTCAGAACCTAAGCTCATGATACCAAATGACAAGATGACATGATCCAGGCCGACAACAAACCAAATGACGCATTACAAGTGCCAGAAGGGCCAATTACGAGGCAGAGGACCAAAAGACTCAGAGAAGCAATGGTGGGATTAGTTTAGAGTTTTATGGCGACTGCAACAAACAAATAGAGATGCATGTGGGCTTCGATGGAAAGGGCCCAAACCATTTCACTTGGCCCAAATCAGTTTAGAGTAAAGCTTCATAGGCATTGAAGACTTAAAGACTTGATATTTGGTAATTTCGTTTTTAGGGTCATTGTGGTCTTTTTGCCTTTAGGGTTTCTTTTGTAACACTATTAAACTTACTTCTTCTTCATTGAAGGCAATCAACGAATTTGTAAACTCAAAAAGCTTAAAGCTTGGCTATGGCCGAATTCTTGTAAGGGAGGAATTCCCATTTTCAAGTTTGAATCAACTTATCTAAGTTTAGCAAACTTAGTGGCGTCTCCATTGCTAGCAAAACACTACAAGGATTCATCTTAAAGGTTCTCAAGGGCGAGTTCTTTGTGGGTCTTCTTTGTGGCCTTGGAAGGGTTTTGTTTCTACAAAAATCAAATTCGCGGTTCTTGGGGTTCTGTCCGTTGCTTGGGGTTTGCTTGGATTTCGAATCCAAGTGGGTTTCTTGTCATTTGGTATCTAGAGCTCAGGGTTCCAAGGTCTGATTTTCCTATCTTTTTTTTGTTTGATTCTGTTTTTATTTTTCGTTCTTGGTTATTTTCGTTTCAGTTCTTGTTGGATCTTGTTTCTGTTTTCGTTTTGTTTATTTTTCTGGATCTGGTTTTGTTGTGAAGTATATTCTGGATCTGGTTTTGTTGTGAAGCATATTCTGGATCTGGATCTGGTTTTTGTTGTGAAGTATATTCTGGATCTGGTTTTGTTGTGAAGCATTTTCTGGATCTGGTTCTATTGTGTTCTGCATATCAGTTCTTTATTTTTCATTTTTCAGTTCTGGGTTTTTGTTGTTGATTCTTCATATCAGTCTGTAATCTTGTTCATTTCTGGATCTGGGTTTCATTTTGTTCTTCTTATCAGTTCGTCATATTAATTATGTCTTTAGCATATGTTGAAGAAATAAGCATGTTCTTTGGCGGCTGTGTGTTGTTTCTAAAAAAACCCTAGTGAAGTTTGAGATCAGACCCTGAAGATTAGACTCTGAAATCAGGCCCTGAAGTTTAGCCTCTGAAAATTAGACTCTGAAATCAGACCCTGACCAGTACCTCTGAAACCAGAACCTAAATCAGCCTCTGAAATCAGAACCACAGTAACAGCTTCTGAAGTTATCAAAAAAAAAAAAAGAGAAAAGAAAAAAGGACTTGAGTGATAGAGATCACTTGAGCAGAAAAAAAAAAAAAAAAAAAAAAAAAAAATTCTATATTATCATTTGAACTTGAAAAGGGGAATCCCTCCTCAACAAGGTTTTGGCCATAGCCATGGAAAGCTCAAGCTTTTCTCTCTTTCAAAATTTGTATATTACGTTGGTTGTCCAAATACAAAGAAGAGGCATATAATACGGATTACAAAAGAGTAAAAAGGCTAAAATGACCCTAGAGCTAAAATTACCAAAGCCCTAAGTCAAGCACCTCAACCACGACCATTAAGGTCATTTTGCACCTAAATAAACTTAAAACAAAGATTAGAAGCTAATCTCACTTAAGCTAATTAAGGTGCATACATGCTATAGTAAATTGACGTGCTTCCGGCTAAGTACAAATCTAAGCATAATTAAGCCTAATGGCATAGTCAACCATGCTAATTACATCATAAATAAAGTCAAAATGTCGAGCACAAATGACAAAAATGCCCCCATTTGGCCGAATTCAACATAGTCCCAAAATGGGGTGAAATCGGGTTAAAATGGTGCTGGTGCTGAAGCTACTCTGCTATGCTTTAGTCTGAGCTGATCTGGGTCAAATGAAATAGCTTGGGGACCTCTCTGGTTATGTCCATATGTGTCTCTGGTGTGCACTTGACTTGGTTGCTGCAACTGGTCGCATAGCTCTGAGCTAGTCCCACAAAGGCCTCTCTGATCTTCTTTGCTCTTTGGCGTGTGATTGGACCTGTTGGCAACTGCATGGGTTCCTCCAAGTTGTTAGTTGCATCCTGCAATGTCTCTGGTGTGGTTGGACTCATGTTAATTATTATACTGAGATGGAGGTTGCCATGATCAGGGCGAATGTAGTGGAGGATGCAGAGGCTACTATGGCACGATTTTTAGGGGGCTTGAACAGAGAGATTGCCAACATGGTGGAGTTGCATCATTATGTTGATTTGGAGGATATGCCTTCACATGGCTGTCAAGGTAGAAAGGCAACTCAAGAAGAAGTCTACATCCAGATTTGGTACTCAGACTACTTCTACATGGAAGGGGAATGGGTTCCTAATGATCGACGAGATGGAGGCTTTAACAAGCCAAGGGCTGAACCTGGTGCCAAGGGTAAAGAAGTTGCAGAACCAGGCAAGGCTAGAATGAAACCTGAAGGTACAACACCAAAGACAAAGGCATCAAGTGTTTCAAGTGTTTGGGCATGGGACACTATTCTTCACAGTGCCCTAACAGGCGCACCTTAGTGATTGATAAGAAGAGTGGTGAAGTACATTCTACTGACAGTGAGGTTGAGGTTGATGATGATGAGCCTGAGATTGAGGATACTAGTGACAAAGAGGGAGCTGCATACCCGCTGGATAACTTGTCCTTAGTTGTCAAGCGTGTTTTGAGTGCACAAATTGTTGAGGATGAGAGTGATCAACAGAGGGAGAACATATTTCACACCAGATGCCGTGTGAATGGTAAAGGGTGTAGTATGATCATTGACGGGGGCAGTTGTGCTAATGTCGCAAGTACGACTTTAGTTGAGAGGTTGGGATTAGATTGCTTGAAGCATCCCAAGCCTCATAAGTTGCAGTGGTTAAATGATTGTGGCGAGATAAAGGTGACAAAGCATGTGTTATTGAGCTTTACAATTGGGCCATACACGGATGATGTCCTATGTGATGTGATACCGATGCATGCACGACATATTCTTTTGGGCAGGCCGTGGCAGTTTGATAGGAAAGTTATTCACGATGGGTTCAAGAATAAGTATTCCTTTCAATATAAGGGAAAACCCATTACCTTGTACCCACTCACACCAAAGCAAGTCCACGAGGATCAAGTCAAGTTGCAACTTGAGAGAGATAGAGAGATTGAGAGTGCAAACACAGCCTTGGGGAAGACACGTGAGGGGAGTGTGACCGAACCTAGTAAGGAAAATAAGGCAAAGGCCGTGAGTGTTTCTAAGGGGAGTGTGAGTGAACTTAAGGGGGAAACAAAAGGGCGAGTGAAAAAGAGTTTTTACATGGGTGAAGGTGAAGCAAGGAAAGCTTTTAAGGCTAGCAAGCTTATGCTTTTGTTGGTCTACAAGGAACACCGTATTTGTATTGCTAACACTGACCCTTTGCTTCCTGTGTCCATTTCATCTCTTTTGCAGGAATTCAGTGATGTGCTGACAGAAGACATTCCTAGTGGACTTCCACCCATTAGAGGCATTGAGCACCAGATAGATTTCTTACCTGGCACAGTCATTCCCAACAGACCAGCCTACCGAAGCAATCCGGAGGAGACGAAGGAACTTCAGAAGCAAGTGAGGGAGTTGATGGAGAAAGGGTATGTTAGAGAAAATATGAGTCCCTCTGCGGTACCAGTTCTTCTAGTTCCTAAGAAAGATGGGTCGTGGCGTATGTGCGTTGATTGTCGAGCGATCAACAATATAACGGTAAAGTATCGTCACCCTATTCCTAGACTAGATGACATGTTGGATGAATTGCATGGTTCCAAAGTTTTTAGTAAGATTGATTTAAAGAGTGGATACCATCAAATTCGCATGAGAGAAGGAGATGAGTGGAAAACTGCATTTAAGACCAAGTATGGCTTGTATGAATGGTTAGTTATGCCATTTGGTCTTACAAACGCACCTAGCACATTTATGAGATTGATGAATCATGTTATGCGTGCTTTTATAGGTAAGTTTGTTGTAGTTTATTTTGATGACATCTTAGTTTACAGTAAAATATTAGATGAGCATGTTACACATTTGAAGCATGTTCTTGAAGTGTTGAGACAAGAAAAAACTGTATGCTAACTTTGGTAAGTGCACTTTTTGTATGGATAGGATTGTTTTCCTTGGTTTTGTTGTAAGTGCAGATGGCATCGAAGTTGATGTAGAGAAGGTGAAGGCGATTCAGGATTGGCCTACACCAACGACAGTGACAGAAGTTAGAAGCTTCCATGGATTAGCAAGCTTCTACCCAGATTTGTTAAAGACTTCAGTAGTATTGCTGCACCACTGACTGAAGTAGTGAAGAAAACTGTTGGTTTCAAATGGGGACAAGAGCAGGAGCGTGCATTCCAGGATCTTAAAATGAAGTTATGTAGTGCACCAGTTTTGGCGCTACCCAATTTTGAAAAGACATTTGAGATTGAGTGTGATGCATCCGGAATAGGCATTGGAGCTGTTCTTATGCAAGAAAAGCGATCAATAGCTTACTTTAGTGAGAAGCTGAATGGAGCAGTTTTGAGGTACCCCACATATGACAAGGAGTTGTATGCGCTAGTGAGAGCCCTTGAGACTTGGCAGCATTATCTGTGGCCTCGAGAATTTTGATCCATACTGATCATGAATCATTGAAGCACTTGAAGGGCCAAGGTAAGTTGAACAAACGACACGCAAAGTGGTTGGAGTTCATTGAGACATTTCCATACGTAATTCGCTACAAACAAGGTAAGGAAAACATTGTCGCTGATGCACTATCGCGAAGGTATGCTTTACTTACTTCATTGAGTGCAAGAATGCTTGGGTTTGAATTTATTAAAGAACTTTATGCAAATGATACTGACTTTAGTAACATCTATGCTGCATGTGAAAAGTCTACCTTTAATAAATTCTATCAACATGACAGGTTTCTTTTTAGGGAGAATAGATTATGCATTCCTGTTGTAGTATGCGTGAGTTGTTAGTTAGAGAAGCGCATGGGGAGGTTTAATGGGGCACTTTGGCATTTCTAAGACCTTAGGGGTATTGAGTGAACATTTTTATTGGCCTAAAATGCGGAGAGATATTGAGCGTTTGTGTGATAAATGCTTGCCTTTTGTTGAATTTGCATATAATCGTAGCATTCATTCTTCCATTTCTTATTCACCATTTGAAATTGTTTATGGTTTTCAACCACTAACTCCATTAGATTTGTTACCATTGCCTGTTGATGAGCATGCATGGTTAGATGGAAAAAAGAAAGCTGATTTGGTGAAACACATACATGAGAAAGCAAGAGAGCACATACAACGAAAGAATGAACAATATGCTTCTCATGCCAATAAGGGAAGAAAACGTGTGGTATTTCAACCTGGAGATTGGGTTTGGGTACACATGAAAAGGAAAGATTTCCTGAACAGCGTAAATCCAAGCTACAACCGAGAGGGGATGGTCCATTTCAAGTCTTGGAACGGATTAATGACAATGCATACAAGCTGGATTTACAAGGTGAGCATAATGTGTCTGCGACATTTAATGTTCTGACTTAACTCTTTTTGATGCAGGTACAGATTCGAGGTCGAATCCTTTTCAAGAGGGAGGGAATGACATGAATCCAACAACTCAAGGAACATTAGATCCTTTGCAATTGCCAACAGGCCCAATCACACGCCAAAGAGCTAAGAAGATCAGAGACGCAATGTCGGGGCTAGCGCAGAATGCCATGGTCGAGTGTGACAGACAACTCCGGGGCATATTGATGTCACATGAGGGCTTCAATGGAGTGGGTCCAAAGCTATTTCACTTGACCCAAGTCATACCAGAGTAACACACCAGCAATCTTGAAGCCGAGTATATTTTTAACGGATCAAGCCGATTCAAGCCCGACACTAAATATTCGGCCAAGACAAGACTTATTGGACTTTATGACACATCATTATGCCTTTATACATGGAATCCACGAATTTGGAGGACTTTTGGTGCAAGGAAACAACTTTAGACAAATTTGGAAAAGTTTTCCACATTTGTTGACTTTTATGATTTTTGTTTTTACTTTAGACTTTTTGGCAAAGTTATTTATTAAGTCTTTGTTTGTTATTGATTAAGTCTTTGTTTCTTTTGACTTTGTGTTGTTATTAAATGTCTATTAAGGGCATGGCCATTTAATAGCCATTAGTTAGCAACTTAGGGTGTTTTGGTCATTTTGCACCCATTAGGGTTTATTTCATTGTACTATTTAAACTCATTTCATCTTAATGAGAAGCCAATCACCAAATTTCGAAATTCATCTCCATTGAGAGCTTGGCTTTGTCCAAAAATTGCTTAAGGGAGGGATTCCCCTTATTTCATGCAATCGACTTATCTAAGGCGTGGCAACCTTAGTGGCGTCTCCGTGCTAGCAGAACATTTCAAGGAATCATCTTAAGGGTTCTCAAAGACAAGTTCTGTGGGTCTTCTTTGTGGCCTTGGAAGGGTTTTGTTCCTACAAAATCAAATTCACGGTTCTTGGGGTTCTGTCCGCTGCGAGGGGTTTGCTTGGCCTAATCCTCCAAGTGAGTTCCGCGTCACTTGTCAAAGCCTCCATCTCGCTTCTCATTCGGAACCAATTTCCCCTTCCATGCAGAAGTAGCCTAAGTGCCAAATCTGGATGTTGACTTTTTCTTGAGTTGCCTTTCTACCTTGATAGCCATGTGAAGCATATCCTCCAAATCAACATAGTGATGTTACTCCACCATGTTTGCAATCTCTCTATTCAACCCCCTAGAAACCGTGCCATAGTAGCTTCTGCATCCTCAACTACATTTGCCATGATCATGGCAACTTCCATCTCTGTGTAATAGTCCTCAACACTATTGGTCCCCTGATACAGCTGTTGTAGTTTCTGATACAATTCCCTATAGTAATGGCTGGGTATAAATCTCTTTCTCATGAGACCTCTAAGTTCTGCCCATGTCTGAACCGGTCTCTCATAATTTCTCCTCCGAGTAGAGACAAGCTGATCCTACCAAACCATAGCATAATCGGTAAACTCAATTGCTGCCAGATTGATCTTCTTATCGTCTGAGTAGTGATGACAGTTGAAAATCAATTCTATTTTCTTTTCCCATTCTAAGTAAGCTTCATGATCATTCTTGTCGTGGAATGTTGGTATCTTGATCTTGATGCTACCTAGATCACCATCTACATCTCTTCATCTACCATATCCCCTCATATCATAATCCCATCTTCTGGCATCAAATGCACCTCTATCATCAAACTGTCTATCCCTCCTATCAACCCTCATATTAGGCCTCATATCTTGCCCAGGCTGAAATCTCTCCTCCACATCATCAAGACCATCAGAATCATCAAACTCATTTTCAGCTTCCTCTTCATCTGGTGGTACATACTGTGGTGGTACATGTCGAGGTGGCACATCATGAGGTGGTGGTACATTCTGAGGTGGTGGTATATGCTGGGGTGGTGGTGCTCTGGGTCCACTACCAGTTTGAATACTCTCTACATTCTTGGACAATTTCTCCAAAGCAGTATTCATGTTCTCCATCATATTTGTAAATTTTCTATCCAAGGCCTCGAGCTTTTCATCAATGGTTAGACCTGTCATCTCAACACTAAACAAACGGATTAGAAATAACAAGAAAGTAAAGAAAATATGTAAATCTTCACAATCTCACGTGTTTACACTCAATGATATCACTTCACTCGTGTTTGCACTTTATTGGCTTTTACCCGATACTGTGCTCACAATCACTGCCTTTTACCACTCTTGAGTTCGTCCTCAATTCAAATGTGAATCACACTCAATCCAAGAATACAAACCAAATGTAGTCCTCAAGCCAGCATGAAACACAATTCTAATAATATATATGGGACAGGTGGAAACAAAATACGAACAGGAATAGCAACGATGAAGACTCAATCAATAACTAGAGTATTTGGAATAAGGAAATAAACAATTAGCACAATGTAAAAAAAAATAAGCATGCAAATTCACGGTCGTAAGCAATTTCGGGAGAAAATTTGGCACCTCTATAGAAATTTTGATGGAATACCCTCAACGGGCACCTAAATGATAATATGGAACAAACCAAATCCAACCAAAAAATTTCATTTTTTTACTCTTTTTTTTTTGCTCAAGTGATCACTATCACTCAAGTCCCTTTTTTTATGGTAATTTTAGATGATGATATTGTGGTTCTGAAATCAAGGTCTGAGCAGAAGTTAAGTTCAGTTCTGATGCTAAGGTTCTGATTTCAGAGGCTGATTTCAGGTTCTGATTTCAGAGGCTATTTAGGTTCTGATTTCAGAGGTTGATTTTCAGGGTCTGATTTCAGAGGCTGTGTTTCAGGGTCTGATTTAAGAGTCTGAAGGGGCTAATTTTACAGGGTCTGATTTCAGAGGCTGAGTTCAGGGTCTGATTTCAGAGGCTAAGTTTTCAGGGTCTGATTGTAGAGTCTAATTTCAGAGGCTAAGTTTCAGGGTCTGATTTCAAAGTTAAGTTTCAGGGTCTGATTTCAGAGTCTGAATCTGATGGTTTATTTTATTGAACACTTCACTAGGGTTTTAGAAACAAATCACACAGCCGCCCAAAAACATGCTTATTTCTTCAACATATGCTAAAGAACAGAATGTATATAACGAACTATATGAAGAACACAACAAAACCCAAGGTCCAGAAATAAACAAAGATTACAAACTGATATGAAGAACAACAACAAAAACCCAGAACAGGAAAATGATAAAAGATGAACTGATATGCAGAACACAACAAAACCAGATCCAGAAATAAACAAAACGAAAATAGAAACAAGATCCAACAAGAACTGAAACGAAAATAACAAAGAACAAAAATAAAAACAAAATCAAACAAAAAGTAGAGATAGAAAAATCAGACCTTGGAACCCTGAGTTCTAGATACCAAATGACAAGAAACATATTTGGATTCGAAATCCAAGCAAACCGAGCAACGGACATAACCCCAAGAACCGCGAATTTGATTTTGTAGGAACAAAACCCTTCCAAGGCCACAAAGAAGACCCACAAAGAACTTGCCCTTGAGAACCTTTAAGATGATTCCTTGTAGTGTTTTGCTAGCAATGGAGACGCCACTAAGTTTGCCAAACATAGATAAGTCGATTTTAACTTGAAAAATGGAATCTCTCCCTTACAAGAATTCAGCCATAGCCATAGCCAAAGCTTTAAGCTTTTTTTTTGGATAAGGTAAGTATTATAACCAAAAGAAAACTATACAAGAGCAAGGGGCATCCCCCAGGATCTAGAGAGGACATGCCCTCCTAGAAGAAACCAAACGGCTACAAGAGATCAACTAAAGATGTCATCGGGCAAGTGCCACGAAAGGTGAAGCCATTTATTGTCATAAGATGGAGTCACCTTACGTAAAGAACTAACACGATTCCGAACATCAAAAACAATATCATATAGAAGAACAGAAACTGGCCTAAGCTTTTGTGTTTACAAATTTCGTTTATTGTCCCCAAAAAGAAAAAGAAAGAAAGTTTAAGTAGTGTTACAAAGAGAAACCCTAAAGGCATAAAGACAACAATGCCCCTAAAGGCTAAATTATAAAAATACTGACATGAGTCCAACCACACCAGAGACATTACAGGATGCAACTAACAACTTGGAGGAACCCATGCAGTTGCAAACAGGTCCAATCACACGCCAAAGAGCAAAGAAGATCAGAGAGGCCTTTGCGGGACTAGCTCAGAGCTATGTGACCAGTTGCAGCAACCAAGTCAAGTGCACACCAGAGACACATATGGGCATAACCAGAGAGGTCCCCAAGCTATTTCATTTGACCCAGATCAGCTCAGACTAAAGCATAGCAGAGCAGCTTCAGCACCAGCACCCTTTTGACCCATTTCACCCATTTTGGGACTATGTTGAATTCGGCCAAATGGGGACATTTTTGTCATTTGTGCTGGACATTTTTACTTTATTTATGATGTAATTAGCATGGTTGACTATGCCATTAGGCTTAATTATGCTTAGATTTGTACTTAGCCGGAAGCACTTCAATTTACTATAGCATGTAAGTACCTTAATTAGCTTAAGTGAGATTAGCTTCTAATCTTTGTTTTAAGTTTATTTAGGTGCAAAAGGACCTTAATGGTCGTGGTTGAGGTGCTTGACTTAGGGCTTTTGGGTAATTTTAGCTCTAGGGTCATTTTAGCCTTTTTACTCTTTGTAACCCTTATTATATGCCTCTTCTTTGTATTTTTGGACAACCAACATAATATACAGAATTTTGAAAGAGAGAAAAGCTTGAGCTTTCCATGGCTATGGCCAAAACCTTGTTGAGGGAGGGATTCCCCTTTTCAAGTTCAAATTGACTTATCTAAGCTTGGCAACTTAGTGGCGTCTCCATTGCTAGCAAAATACAATCTGATTTCATGCTTGTGGTTATCATGGACGTGAGTTTCATGGTGGTTAGGGGCTGATCTTTGTTGGGTTTTGTTCCTACAAAATCAGTATTCAAAGTTCTTGGGGTTTTGAGAAAGATGCTTGGGGTTTGCTTGGTTTCCACCCAAGTGAGTTCTTGTCATTTGGTATCTTGAGCTTAGGGTTCTGAGGTCTGATTTCCTATCCTTTGTGTTGTTTAATCTTGTATTCATCTTTGTTCTTTGTTGATTTAATTTTGGCATCAAGGTTTTACTTCCACCTTGATTCGGCCATTGTTGATCTTGTTGTTTCTTGCTGATTCTTGTTGATTTGTGATCAAATATCATGAATAACATTCTGCCTTGAGTGTTTTTTGATTGATCATGAGTATTTCTTTGAGTTAAGCTTTGGCTACTTAGGTCAAAATTGGGGCTTTTGTGTTCTTTGCTTGAATCAAGTGTTTAGTTGTTAATTGTAAGTTACTAGGACGTGTTTAACATTGTTATTAAGTTATTAGTTTCAAAAAATCAAAAAAAAATGCATCAGGTCAGATTCGGCCAAGGAAGAACCATCACCACCCTTGCTTTGTTCTTGCCATATGCATGTCACTTAGCTTGTTTTCAATAGGTATTGTTCATATCTACTTTGAGAAAATCAGATTGCACTCCATTACTCCTAGCATTTGCGTGAACTAGCTTGTTTGCAATCTTTGTGAAGTTGTTGCAATCTTGTGAAGTGTGAGGAAAACAAGTGTTTTTGAGTGTTGTGGTGAGTCATTTGAGTGAATGAGTGTTGAAACAAATGAAATGCTTATGGATTGATGAGGCCGTGAGACTCTTGAAGTTTACTTATGCAGTGGCTTGATTGCTTATGTTGAAGCATGAATTAACAAGTGTGCTTGCTGATTTGTGTGAGCCATCATTAGCTTGACATTGGATTTGTGTTGAAATCATTAGCATGACATTGAAAATGGAAGCACTCATGAGCTTGACATGGAAATTAGTAGCCATCATTGCATTTGAGAGGTGCTTGAAGAGGCAAGCTGCTGCATGACACAAGTTAATTGGAAAAATTGTTTAGTTGGTTTGTAACTTACCATTGCCGAATTGACATGCTTACTTGACCTACTTGTAAGCTACTTACGTAAGCAGCTGAGTCACCTACTTGTTTGAAAAGAAAAAGGGAAAAAAAAAAAAAAAAAGAAAAGAAAGAGAATTGATCGCATTGTGCTTAGCTTGATTAGACCATTTGCAAGTTGATTGGATTGCTTTTACATGAGTTACATTGATATTTGATTTGGTTTGTATTGGTTTTGAGCTTGAAAGACTATATTTGTGTTATAACCGAATTGAAATCCTTTGTGCTTCATTGTGTTTCATTGGAGTGTAAACATTTGTGAGTGTGTGTGAGAATAAAAGAAAGGTGAGCTCAAACACTATAGCGAGTGACCACAAGATTGCTTCAGTGACACGTTGATTGCTTGCTTGCTTATTTATTGCATTTATCTAACTCGTCATTCTTTCTTATTATGAGCACTCTAGCTATAGGTTTCTTTCGATTGAGTCTCCGTGATTACTTATCTTATTTGCTTTATTCCACCTGCTCTATATATACATTGTGTTTCTGCTAGCTTGTGGACTACATCTTAGTTTACCATTCTGGGAATTGAGTTGATTTGTAATTGAATTGAGGAAGAACTGAAGAGTGGTAAAAGGCAGTGAGTGTGAGCACAGTATCGGGTAAAAGCCAATAGAGTGCAAACACGAGTGGAGTGATATCATTCGAGTGTATGCACGTGAGATTGTGATGATTTACATATTTGTTTTGCTTTTTATTATTTCTAATCTGTTTGTTTAGTGTTGAGATGGCAGGTCCAAGTTTAACCATTGATGATAGGATCGAGGTTTTAGATACTTTCAAAAGTGATATCCAAGATATTATGAGTGATTATAGAAGATCTTATGAGAAATGGAAAAAAGACTTGGAAGGTAACTAAATATGCAGTGAATGAAGAGAGTACTCAACAACCAAAAGCTATTGAAGTTGTGTGTAATGAAGTGAGAAGCACTTGTGATGTTGAGTGCATAGCGGATGAAAACACCTGTGAGGCCTTGAATGTTATGAATTGTGTTATAAGTGACATGGTGAGTGCAAATGCTTGTGAGACCGCGAGCATTGAGGGAGTAAACACTTGTGAGGTAGTGTGCTTTGAGGTTGAAAAACATAGTGAACTGAGCAGGTGTGTGAGGAGGTCTTGCAAGTATGGTTGAGATAGTGGCCATGAGTGATGATGAAGCTGTGAGAGCTGGTGAAAAGAAAGTAGATGTGGTATTGAAGTTTTTCTATAACATTTTATCTATTGTTTATGCTTTTTCATCGCAGGTACAAGTGGTCAAGTATGATTCTTTTATATTTCAATATCATCGTCCAATTGATTTTGTCATAACTATCTATGATCCGGGTTCGGATTCGAGGACAAATTCATTTCAAGAGAGGGAGAATGACATGATCCAAGGGACAACATTTGACATGAATGCAGTCACCCAAGGAACATTAGAGCCTTTGCAATTGCCAGGACCAATCACACGCCAAAGAGCTAAGAAGATCACAGAAAGCTTGATCGTTTTATCACTAACTCCTCTTGGGGTGGAACCGGTTCCTCTGAAAAATGCTCTCAACTTTCCCTCCCCTCTCGGCGATTCTCGTCTGGATCGCCATGATTTTTAAAATATTACCCTTGTTTCTTGTAAATCGGCTCTGGTCTTTTACCAAACTGATTATTCCCGTGATTTTGATTTCTTTATTTTGCCCATTTATCTTCTCAGATCTATATCCCGTCTTTCCCTTTGTTTTCTCAGATCGATTTTGGTCTTCAACCGGTCCGTTTCATTCCCCTTCTCAGATCTACCCTTTTTTCTTCTGTCTAGTCTTTCTCTTATGACTTCGTCTGGTTATTCTGTTGGGGGGGGCCGCGCCTCCCTGGTCACAGCTGCAAGGCTATTAGGTCTGTTTTTGTGAACACTGTAGCCTCGCCTCCTATGGATCTTGATTCTGGTCGATTGAAGCCCACGACTGGTTATGTTAGCTCATCTTCGGTCTCAGTTCCAGCGCCGATGTCCGTGACCTGTGTCAAGCCTTATGCCTCAGAAGGTGGTCCTGCTGGAAGATTGGGTTCGTGCCGGTCTGGTTATGGCGCCTCTGAGTCTGTCAGCTGTGCTGGTAATTCTGGTATTGACAGTGGTGGTATGGTCGAGGATGAGGTGAGCTCGAAGATTGAACGGCGTTTGGGATTTGATTCTGGTACTGATGGTGTAGTTGTTGGTGTTTCGGGTATTGGATTAGCAGATGGTCTCGCCGGCAGTTTGAGTTCTTGTAAGTCTGGGTTAGGGTCACATTCTGTTTGCTCTGCTTGTACTTCTGAACATGGTGTTGTATGTAACTCTGTTGGAAATGTGGTTGCTGGGGATGTGGGTTTGTTAGATGAGGTTTGTTTGGTTTCTGGTATTGGCGTTGATAGGGGTTTGGTAGATTCTGGTCCTGATTTTGTTGGAGGTCTGAGTGATTGTGATGTTGGTTTTGGCAGTGTTTCTGGTCCTTGTTGCAATGGTAAACCGGTTGGGGATGTTGACTCTTCTAATTTGATTTGTGCTCCTGGTCCTGAGATTGATGGGGGTATTGTGGGTTCTGAATCTGTTCTTGGCGCTGTTGGTAGTGATGCTGGTGGCTTGCAATTAAATGTCCCTGATTTAGGTGTATCTCCTGGGCCTGATTGTGTTAGTAAGTCTAGACCTGGTGGTGCAGGGGGTCTGTAAGCAGTTTGGACTCTGGGGCAGTGGAGGTGAAGAATGGTTTGGAGATTGGCGTGAGTCAGGAGGCTGTGCCAGTGTCTCCTGTAGTTGCAGGTGGGGGATATTCTGTTGGACCTAAGAGTTATGCATCTGCTTTGAACGGTTCTTTGGGAGGTGACCAACTAGATTCGACTTATTCGTCTACTGCTTTACATTATGTTGAACCAAACATTATAGATGGTAAGGTTGTTGTGTGCCCATCTGCTGAAGTGATTGAAGAAGGAAGTGTGTATTGGAGGAATACTCTAGTAGGTTACTTTGTGGGAAAACGTCTCCCCTTCCAAACTGTCAATTCTATTGCTCACAAGATATGGGGAAGGATGGGTTTGATAGAAGTTTTTACCTCCGATAATGGTTTGTTTTTGTTTAGATTCAATAGCCTTCAAGAGGCTAGTGTGGTTTTGGATGGAGCCCCTTGGCATATGGCTAATAGACCTTTGGTTCTAAAACTTTGGCATCCAGATTTATCTTTGACTAAGGAGGATTTGTTCAAGGTCCCGGTCTGGATTAGACTTTTTGACCTACCTATTCCTTTATGGACGGCGAAAGGGATTAGTTGTGTAGCCAGTGCTGTTGGGAGACCTCTCAATGCTGACCATATTACCCTGTCCAGGAAACGACTCAGTTTTGCTCGTGTTTGTGTTGAGATTGATGCCCGAAATTCCCTTGCTGAAGAGATTGTCTTCCAATACCCTAATGGCACTAGGGTCCCTATTCAGAATCGTGTTAGTTCTTTACGTAAGGTGAATCCATCTTATGACAATAAATGGCTTCACCTTTCGTGGCACCTGCCCGATGACATCTTTTGTTGATCTTTTGTAGCCGTTTGGCTTTCTTCTAGGAGGGTCTGTCCTCTCTAGTTTCTGGGGGATGCCCCTTTGCTCTTGTATAGTTTTCTTTTGGTTATAATACTTACCTTATCCAAAAAAAAAAAAAAAAGATCACAGACGCAATAGCGGGGCCAGAGTTTGCATATAATAGATGCATTCATCCTTCTAGTTTTTACTTGCCTTATGAGATTGATTATGATTCTAATTCGTTAACTCCTATGGATCTATTATCTTTGATTGTTATTAAGCTTGGGAGTATGAATGATAAGGGAAAGGCAGAGTTGGTGAGAATAATAGGTTTCCAACGCATTGTGTTTGACCCCGGCAATTGGGCGTGGCTTTATATACAAGAGGAAAAGATACAAGCATAATGAAGATCCAAGTTGCAACCAAGAGGGGATGGTCTATTTCAAGTCTTGGAACGGATTAACGACAATGCGTATAAGCTGGATTTCCAAGGTAAGTACAACATATCTACTTCTTTTAATGTTTATGACTTATTTTATTTTTAATGCATGTTTAGATTCGAGGTCGAATCCTTTTCAACAATGAGGGAATGACATGAGTCCAACCACACCAGAGACATTACAGGATGTAACTAACAACTTGGAGGAACCCTTGCAGTTGCAAACAGGTCTAATCACACGCCAAAGAGCAAAGAAGATCAGAGAGGCCTTTGCGGGACTAGCTCATAGCTATGTGACCAGTTGCAGCAACCAAGTCAAGTGCACACCAGAGACACATATGGGCTTAGAGGTCCCCAAGCTATTTCATTTGACCCAGATCAGCTCAGCTGAAGCATAGTAGAGCAGCTTCAGCACCAGCACCCTTTTGACCCGATTTCACCCATTTTGGGACTATGTTGAATTCGGCCAAATGGGGGCATTTTTGTCATTTGTGCTCGACATTTTTACTTTATTTATGATGTAATTAGCATGGTTGACTATGCCATTAGGCTTAATTATGCTTAGATTTGTACTTACCGGAAGCACTTCAATTTACTATAGCATGTAAGCACCTTAATTAGCTTAAGTGAGATTAGCTTCTAATCTTTGTTTTAAGTTTATTTAGGTGCAAAAGGACCTTAATGGTCGTGGTTGAGGTGCTTGACTTGGGGCTTTTGGTAATTTTAGCTCTAGGGTCATTTTAGCCTTTTTACTCTTTTGTAACCCTTATTATATGCCTCTTCTTTGTATTTTTGGACAACCAACATAATATACAGAATTTTGAAAGAGAGAAAAGCTTGAGCTTTCCATGGCTATGGCCAAAACCTTGTTGAGGGAGGGATTCCCCTTTTCAAGTTCAAATTGACTTATCTAAGCTTGGCAACTTAGTGGCGTCTCCATTGCTAGCAAAATACAATCTGATTTCATGCTTGTGGTTATCATGGACGTGAGTTTCATGGTGGTTAGGGGCTGATCTGGTTGGGTTTTGTTCCTACAAAATCAGTACAAAGTTCTTGGGGTTTTGAGAAAGATGCTTGGGGGTTTGCTTGGTTTCCAACCCAAGTGAGTTCTTGTCAAATACCAAAGTCTTCAAGTCTTCAAAGGCCTGTGAAGCTTCATTCAGAACTGATTTGGGCCAAGTGAAGTGGCTTTGGGCCCTCTCTATTGAAGCCCACATACGTCTCTATTTGTTTGTTGCAATCAGCCATAACACTCTGAACTAATCCCGCCATTGCTTCTCTGAGTCTTTTGGTCATCTGCCTCGTAATTGGCCCTTCTGGTAATTGTAATGGGTCTTTTGCTTTGTTGTCGGCCTGGATCATGTCAGTACTATTATCACTAAGAACTTAAAAACTTGGGAGGATTGTTTGCCTTTTATTGAATTTGCATATAACCGTAGCATTCATTCTTCTACATCTTATTCACCATTTTAAATTGTTTATGGTTTTCAGCCACTAACTCCATTAGATATGTTACCATTACCTGTTTATGAGCATGCATGGTTAGATGGCAAAAGAAAAGATGATTTGGTGAAACACATACATGAGAAATCAAGAGAGCACATACAGAGGAAGAATGAGCAATATGCTTCTCATGCCAATAAGGGAAGAAAACGTTTGGTATTTCAGCCTGGTGATTGGGTTTGGGTACCCATGCGCAAAGAGCGATTTCCTGAACAATGTAAATCCAAGCTACTACCAAGATGGGATGGTCCATTTCAAGTCTTGGAGCGGATCAATGACAATGCGTACAAACTGGATTTACAATGTGAGTATAATGTGTCTGCTACATTTAATGTTTCTGACTTAACTCTTTTTTATACAGGTACAGATTCGAGGTCGAATCCTTTTCAAGAGGAAGGGAATGACACGAATCCAACCATTCAAGGAACATTAGATGTCACGACCAGTAATATGGTAGAGCCTTTACAAGTTCCAACAGGGCCAATCACATGCCAGAAAGTTAAGAAGATCAGAGACGCAATGGCGGGACTAGCACAGAGTGCCATGGCCGAGTGTGACAGACAACCCCAGGGCATATTAGCGTCACATGAGGGCTTCAATGGAGTGGGTCCAAAGCTATTTCACGTGGCCCAAGTCATTCTAGAAGACGCGCAATAGCCGATTTTGAAGATAGGACCATTTTGAGGAATTTGGCCATTTTATGCCTTATATGTAATACTGCCAAATGAGCTTGTATTTTGACCTTTTGCTTGACATGTTGACTCTAGTTAGGCTATTTGTAACTTAGTTAGCTAGATCATTTGGGTCAAATTGGATTAGAACTAAGTTAGTTAGTTAAAGGACCTATTAGGCATTCTTTAGAAAAGATGCCCCTTTTGTTGACTTTTTCTTTTTGATCTTTTTTGCCACTTGTATAAAGATCTTGGTGGGGATATTTGTAATATTTAGTAAATGACTACTTAGGGCTTTAGCTTTATGTAGCCATTGGGTAATTTTAGGAACTTTTGGTCTAACCCCAAGGGGTTGCCTCAGTGGTCAAGGCTTTGGGCTTGAATGGTTTGCTCCCTCCCAGGTTCAAGGTTCAAATCCCACTAGATGCATTTCCTTGGGGCCATGCCCCCTGGTGTGAAAAGCCAACGACTTACCCTGATCTGTGTTGGAAACTTCTGAGGGCACGGGGCACAGGTCCCGGGGATTAGTCGAGGTGCGCGTAAGCTGGCCCGGACACCCCGGTTATCCAAAAAAGGAACTTTTGGTCTTTTTACCTTTTGAAGGGCATTTTAGTAAGTTTAACTTATCCTATATATTGTAAACTTAATCTTCTTCAATAACAACTTGCAAATTTCAAATTTCTTCAAAGAAAAATGGCTATGGCTGAATTTCAAGCTTAAGGGAGGGATTCCCCTTTGTTTCAGTTTTTACTTATCTAAGGCGTGGCAACCTTGGTGGCGTCTCCGTGCTAGTAGAACACTGCAAGAAATCATCTTAAGGGTTCTCAAAGACAAGTTCTTTGTGGGTTTTTTTTGTGGCCTTGGAAGGGTTTTGACGCGGAACTCACTTGGAGGATTAGGCCAAGCAAACCCCTCGCAACGGACGGAACCCCAAGAACCGCGAATTTGATTTTGTAGGAACAAAACCCTTCCAAGGCCACAAAGAAGACCCACAAAGAACTTGTCTTTGAGAACCCTTAAGATGATTCCTTGAAGTGTTCTGCTAGCACGGAGACGCCACTAAGGTTGCCACGCCTTAGATAAGTCGATTGCATGAGATAAGGGGAATCCCTCCCTTAAGCAATTTTTGGACAAAGCCAAGCTCTCAATGGAGATGAATTCGAAATTTGGTGATTAGCTTCTCATTAAGATGAAATGAGTTTAAATAGTACAATGAAAGAAACCCTAATGGGTGCAAAATGACCAAAACACCCTAAGTTGCTAACTAATGGCTATTAAATGGCCATGCCCTTAATAGACATTTAATAACAAACACAAAGTCAAAAGAAACAAAGACTTAATCAATAACAAACAAAGACTTAATAAATAACTTTGCCAAAAAAGTCTAAAGTAAAAACACAAAATCATAAAAGTCAACAAATGTGGAAAACTTTTCCAATTTGTCTAAAGTTGTTTCCTTGCACCAAAAGTCCTCCAAATTCGTGGCTTCCATGTATAAAGGCATAATGATGTGTCATAAAGTCCAATAAGTCTTGTCTTGGCCGAATATTTAGTGTCAGGCTTGAATCGGCTTGATCCGTTAAAAATATACTCGGTTTCAAGATTGATGGTGCATTACTCTGGTATGACTTGGGTCAAGTGAAAAAGCTTTGTACCCACTCCATTGAAGTCCTCATGTGACGCCAATATGCCCCGGAGTTGTCTGTCACACTCGACCATGGCATTCTGCGCTAGCCTCGCCATTGCATCTCTGATCTTCTTAGCTCTTTGGCGTGTGATTGGACCTGTTGGCAATTGCAAAAGATCTAATGTTCCTTGAGTTGTTTGATTCATGTCATTCCCTCCCTCTTGAAAAGGATTCGACCTCGAATCTGTACCTGCATAAAAAATAGTTAAGTCTGAAACATTAAATGTCGCAGACACATTATGCTCACCTTGTAAATCTAGCTTGTATGCATTGTCATTAATCCATTCTAAGACTTGAAATGAACCATCCCCTCTCGGTTGTAGCTTGGATTTACGCTGTTCAGGAAATCTTTCCTTTCGCATGTGTACCCAAACCCAATCTCCAGGTTGAAATACCACACGTTTTCTTCCCTTATTGGCATGAGAAGCATATTGTTCATTCTTTCGTTGTATGTGCTCTCTTGCTTTCTCATGTATGTGTTTCACCAAATCAGCTTTCTTTTTTCCATCTAACCCTGCATGCTCATCAACAGGCAATTGTAACAAATCTAATGGAGTTAGTGGTTGAAAACCATAAACAATTTCAAATGGTGAATAAGATGTGGAAGAATGAATGCTACGATTATATGCAAATTCAACAAAAGGCAAACAATCCTCCCAAGTTTTCAAGTTCTCAGAGACAATAGTACGCAATAACTGAGTCAAAGTCTTATTAACCACTTCAGTCTATCCATCAGTTTGGGGATGACAAGTAGTAGAATACCAAGGTTTTGTTCCTAACTTACCCCATAAAACATTCCAAAAGTGACTAAGGAATTTAACATCACGATCTGAAACTATACTCCGTGGAATTCCATGGAGACCTACCACTTCTCTAAAGAATAAGTCAGCAATGTTAGTGGCATCATCGGTTTTATGACATGCTATAAAGTGTGCCATCTTACTGAACCTATCAACCACTACAAAGATGGAATCTCTACCATGCCTAGTCCTAGGTAAACCCAATATAAAGTCCATTGATACATCTACCCACGGCTCACTAGGTACAGGCAACGGTGTATACAACCCATGAGGCATAACCTTAGATTTAGCATTTTTACAAATCAAGCATTTATCACACAAACGCTCAATATCTCTCCGCATTTTAGGCCAATAAAAATGTTCACTCAATACCCCTAAGGTCTTAGAAATGCCAAAGTGCCCCCATTAAACCTCCCCCATGCGCTTCTCTAACTAACAACTCACGCATACTACAAACAGGAATGCATAATCTATTCTCCCTAAACAGAAACCCGTCATGTTGATAGAATTTATTAAAGGTAGACTTTTCACATGCAGCATAGATGGTACTAAAGTCAGTATCATTTGCATAAAGTTCTTTAATAAATTCAAACCCAAGCATTCTTGCACTCAATGAAGTAAGTAAAGCATACCTTCGCGATAGTGCATCAGCGACAATGTTTTCCTTACCTTGTTTGTAGCGAATTACGTATGGAAATGTCTCAATGAACTCCAACCACTTTGCGTGTCGTTTGTTCAACTTACCTTGGCCCTTCAAGTGCTTCAATGATTCATGATCAGTATGGATCATAAATTCTCGAGGCCACAGATAATGCTGCCAAGTCTCAAGTGCTCTCACTAGCGCATACAACTCCTTGTCATATGTGGGGTACCTCAAAATTGCTCCATCCAACAAAAACTAAGAATCAAGATGAACAAGTATCTTGATGACCAACAAACACAATAAAGACTAAATAAAAAAAACACAAAGTAAAGATAGAAAAATCAGACCTTGGAACCCTAAGCTCTGATACCAAATGACGCGTAACTCACTTGGAGGATTAGGCCAAGCAAACCCCTCGCAACGGACGGAACCCCAAGAACCGCGAATTTGATTTTGTAGGGAACAAAACCCTTCCAAGGCCACAAAGAAGACCCACTAAGGTTGCCACGCCTTAGATAAGTCGATTGCATGAGATAAGGGGAATCCCTCCCTTAAGCAATTTTTGGACAAAGCCAAGCTCTCAATGGAGATGAATTTCGAAATTTGATGATTAGCTTCTCATTAAGATGAAATGAGTTTAAATAGTACAATGAAAGAAACCCTAATGGGTGCAAAATGACCAAAACACCCTAAGTTGCTAACTAATGGCTATTAAATGGCCATGCCCTTAATAGACATTTAATAACAAACACAAAGTCAAAAGAAACAAAGACTTAATCAATAACAAACAAAGACTTAATAAATAATTTTGCCAAAAAAGTATAAAGTAAAAAACACAAAATCATAAAAGTCAACAAATGTGGAAAACTTTTCCAAATTTGTCTAAAGTTGTTTCCTTGCACCAAAAGTCCTCCAAATTCGTGGCTTCCATGTATAAAGGCATAATGATGTGTCATAAAGTCCAAAAAGTCTTGTCTTTGCCGAATATTTAGTGTCAGGCTTGAATCGGCTTGATCCGTTAAAAATATACTCGGCTTCAAGATTGATGGTGCGTTACTCTGGTATGACTTGGGTCAAGTGAAATAGCTTTGGACCCACTCCATTGAAGCCCTCATGTGACGCCAATATGCCCCGGAGTTGTCTGTCACACTCGACCATGGCATTCTGCGCTAGCCCCGCCATTGCGTCTCTGATCTTCTTAGCTCTTTAGCGTGTGATTGGACCTGTTGGCAATTGTAAAGGATCTAATGTTCCTTGAGTTGTTGGATTCATGTCAGGTTTTGTTCCTACAAAATCGAATTCGCGGTGCTTGGGGTTCTATCCATTGCGAGGGGTTTTTTTTTTTTAATAAAGTAAGTATATTAACCAAAAGAAAACTATACAAGAGCAAAGGGGCATACCCCAGGCAACTAGAGAGGACATGCCTTCCTAGAAGAAAAGCCGAAAGGCTACAAGCAAAATAAGATCAAGAGAAGATGTCATCGGGCAAGTGCCAGGAGAGATGAAGCCATTTATTATCATAAGATGGTTTCACCTTCTGTAATAAGCTTGCACGATTCCGAACATCAAAAAAAATATTGCTAAGAAGAACAAAAACAAGGCGAAGAGGCCCATCATGGGTGCGACCATTCCTCTCCCTCCAAATATGGTAAACTGACGAAGCAAACAACAGCCGAACAAGAAGATGACGCAAAGAAAAGATGAACAATATCCTCACCTGAGCAACACAGAGGATACAACGTGAGCAAACAGAGATACCGAACCTCATCAGACTGGTATATAGACCACCCTGAATAGACATCCAAAGCAGAAAGAAATGGCGGTGGATGGCCTTCCGAAACCAAACAACTCGAGACCAACGCATCAAGGGACCCTTTGTCCGCATAGCATTTCAGGCGCTATCCACTAAAAACCTCCATCTGCTATCATCCTCCCAGACCAGCTCATCTTCCCTCATACTAGAAGGATCTGGTATATGGGACCGAGCCAAATCAACAAGGGCAGCAGATCTAGAAGGGGACCATTCCAAGAAGAATCAGAAATAATGGAAGCAACTGTAGCCATCATATCCAAGCCAGAGTCATAAATCACTCTCTCACCCAACGTATCTGACCAAGAGGATGCCAGTAATCAAACCACAATAAAGTCTTCTCACCATTCCCAATCCTAACTCTCATCCTCCGACGGGACCAAGAATGAAGCTCCAAGATCTTACGCCAACTCCAAGCGCAATCTGTAGGACAAGGCACCTCCCAAAAACTTCTCCCCCTCAAAAAGTAAGACTGAACCCATTTTGACCAAGAGGAAACCTGGCCAGAACAGAGAAACCAAATGTGCTTAACAATAGCCGCTCTATTCCAAGTATCCAATCTCTTAATCCACAGCCCCCCTCCTTTAGAGGTAAACAAACTCTACTCCAAGCCATTTTCGCCCCTGAAGAGGTGAGCTCACTACCCTTCCAAAGGAAAGATCTGAGAGTCGTCTCCACCTTCCTAACAACAGACTTAGAAAGAATAAATAAAGAAGACCAATAAACTTGAATGGAGTACAAAACAAATTTAATGAGCTGAAGCTGCCCCGCATAGAGAGAAACTTACTACGCCAACTCTTTGCACGCATAACAATACGATCAACAAGAGAAGCACAATCTGAGGCCCGAAGTTTAGTAGAAATCAAAAGAACTCCCAGATATTGCACTGGAAGAATCCCCTCTTGAAAACCCAGAACATGAAGTAGCTGGCCCTGAATGGTAGGAGAGATGCCAGAGGAGAAGAAATGACTCTTAGCTAGATTTGGGACTAAACCTAATAAACCACTGAACTGCCAGAGATAATTTTTGATCAAGAGAGACCGAGGAGGCATCCGCCTTACAAAAAATCATAAGGTCGTCCGCAAAATAAAGATGTGTGAGACGGTCCTTAGAACACCGCCAATGAAACTTGAAACCCCGATCAAAAGCCATATTATGAAGTAAGCCCGATAGAACTTCCATAGCCAAAACAAAGAGATAAGGAGACGTAGGATCACCTAGAGAAAAAACCATGCAACTCCCCATTAATAGACACAGACAACCTAGTAGAAGTCATACACTCCTGAATCCAACCCACCATCCTCTCTGGAAAACCAACAGTCCGCAAAACCTCAACCAAAAAGTCCCAACGAACAATGTCATAAGCTTTCATCAAGTCAATCATAAGAGCACATCTCGGGGAGCCACCAGTCCGATGATAATTCTGAACCAATTCCTGACATAAAAGAATGTTGTCGCTAATACACCGACCAGTGACAAAAGCATATTGATTATGACTAATCAATGAGGGAAGGATAATCTTGATCCTATTTGCAATAAGCTTAGCAATACACTTGTAAATAGTGTTGCAACAAGAAATGGGCCGAAAGTCCTTAACCTGGGAATGGTTGGGGATCTTAGGAATCAAAACAATAGATGTAGCATTAACCTGCCTCAAGAGACGCCCAGAGGAAAAGAATGAATGAATAGCACAAAGGACATCATCCCCCACAATACTCCAAGACTTCTTAAAGAATCCCGAATTAAACCCATCTGGGCCTGGAGCTTTATTGTCCTTCAGAGAAAACAAGACAGACTTAATCTCATCCGAAACCTCCCGGGCAAGAGACTCCCTCTGCTCAGCAGTCAAATGCCTAATAATGGCAGATCGAAGAACCTCCCTATCAATATCCTGCTGACAATGCTGGGGCCCCAAAAGAGTCTCAAAAAAAGAAACAATCTCATCTCTAACCAAGACATCATCCTCCACCCGGGTCCCTTAAGTAATCTTGCTACGACAGTGAAAACTCACTCTGCTCAGCTGTCACATGCCTAGTAATTGCATATCTAAGGGTAACCCTATCAATATCATGCTGACAATGCTATGGGCCCAAAAGGTCTAAAAAAAAAAACAATCTCATCTCTAACCAAAACAACATCCTCCACACGGGTCCCATCCTCCTTAGTGATAGAAGTAATCTTGTTACGGCTGTGAAGGCTCTTCATAGCAGTAAAGAAGAATTTAGTATTCTGATCCCCAAGGTTGAGCCTTGAACACGAGATTTCTGTCTATTGAAGCCTTCCTCAGCCCGACTCAAATCACTATACAGTAACGAAAGACTTGCTTCTTCAGCTAACAGAGCAGAGTCACTGGGGCAATCCTGTAAAGCACACGACACTCTATCCAACTCCCTTATGGTCTCCAGAACCCTACTCGGAATATTAGAGAAATACTCAACATTAAACTTCTTCAAGGCCAACTTAGCACTCTTCAGCTTACAACACAAACGGAACATCGGAGTACCAAGAACATCAATGTCCCAAGCCCTAGACACAATAGAGAGAAAATCAGGATGATCAGCCCAAAAATCAAAGAATTTGAAGGGAATTTTCCTCTTAGGGAGCTCTGTAAGCTTAACCACCATATGAGAGTGATTTGAAATCCGAGGGGGAAGAAAGCGGGCAGCAGAATCTGGGAAGAGACACTCCCAAGAAGAATTAGCGAGAACACGGTCCAACTTACGCCAAATAGGAGACTGAATCTGCTTATTAAACCAAGTAAACCAACATTTCGATTATCTTTTGTCGTTGCAGTTTACTTCATATGGAAGGAGAGGAATGCTCGACTACATGACGAGTCTCCTAGTCCATATAGATTTCTCTTGACCAATATTATGTTTACTGTACTTACTCATGCTAGTTTGTCAAGAAAGGTGAAGCTTTCATATGATAATAGATGGCTTCAACAATCTTGGCAACTATCCGACGATATTTTTGATTTTATTTTGCTTGTCTTTAGCCTAATTGGCTTTTGTTCTGTAGCTAGGAAGGCCTGTCTTCATTAGCTTTCTGGGGTATGCCCCTGTGCTTTTATTATTTCTTTGGTTAATATACTTACTTTATCCAAAAAAAAGTAAACTGACAGCCAGAAAACTGAAGATCATCCAAACTAGCCTGACCCAAACAGCAGCCCAAATCATCTTTCCAAGACGGCCATGCCACAGATCCACCACTATGCTCAACCGGAGTGCGAATAGCATTGAAGTCTCCTAAAACTAGCCACGGAGATTCATCAAAATCACTACCACTAGAAATCAGGTCGGCCCAAAGCTCCCGTCACTTCTCGTAGTCACACTCACCATAAACCACCGAAACCACACAGCTCCACAACCCATAAATATGAGACACGCTACAATGAATAGCTTGAGATGAAGAGCGGATAATGCTAAGGTCAATGTCACTAGGGTTCCAACACACCCAAATACGACCAAACGGAAGAATGTCAGAGTGGCAAAAAAACTTCCACGAAGGATTAATCGCACAAGAGACACTCACAAAATTAACCTCTTTTACCTTGGTTTCAACTAAACCTCATAAAGAAAGCTTCTCATCACGAAGAAACCTCCTAACTTCAGCATGTTTCATTGGGTCATTGAGACCTCGAATGTTTCAACAACCAAAAATCATTAAAAAAAGATAAGAGAGTATAACCAACCCAATCAAATCAGCGCAGTTGACCCCCTCTTGGGGACTGCCATTTCTGACTCCTCTTACCACCAGAACCCTTCTTAGATTTGTTACCATAAACCAATTTCTTGATTTCAAAAGAATCAACGGCCTTGTCGGCCAAACTGTTATCAATGGGAGTGGGCGAATCATAAGCTCCAATAGGCGGAGTCTCAGTAATAATAGATTTATGAAGATCCTCGACATGCAGTGAAGAGACATGAGAACATTCGCCTTCCTCCTTCTTACCCTCTGCCTCCATAATAACTACCTCAGACGAAACAACAGGCACATAAGGAGTTACCAGAGCCGGTACCAAACTCTTGGAAGAGCACTCACCCAAAACAAGAACCCTGTCAGTGGTAACATCTGGAATCACAACATTGCTCGAGCTAACATGAGTGGTCACAGTCGCTCCCTTACCTTTCTTCTTCTTAGAGACCGGAATCCAGACACCCTCCTTATCCTCAGTCACATCAGCCTTAACAAATTTACCCGTAGAAGGAACAGAGGACTTAGGAATCTAGGACTGAGAAGGCTTACTATCCCCCTTACTAGGAGCCTTTTTAGGGCAGGAATTCAACGAATGGCCAAAAACTTCACACGTAGTACATTTCACAGGAACCCATTCAAATTCAACCCTAACTTATGGCCTAGTACCATTAGGATACTAGAAAACAATCTCCTCGGCAAGGGGGTTCCGAGCATCAATTTCAACACAAATTCGAGCAAAACTGAGCTGTTTCATGGAAAGGGTAATATGGTCAACATTGAGAGGTCTCCAAACTGCACTGGCCACACAACTAAGTCCATTAACCGTCCACAACTCAATAGGTAGATGAAAAAGTCTATCCCAAACCAGAACTTTAAAGATGTCCTCATTGGTCAAAGATAAGCCCGGTTGCCAAAGTTTGAGAACCAACGGTCTATTAGCCATATGCCACGGGGCTCTAGCCAACACCGCACAAGCTTCTTGAAGGCTATCAAATTTAAACAAAAAGAAGCCATTATCTAAGGTTAAAACCTCATGCAGACCAAGTTTTCCCCACAACTTATGCGCAATAGAATTGACATTTTGAAAAGGAAGTCTTTTACCCACAAAATATCCAACTAGTGTACTCCGCCAATACACACTACCCTCTTCAGCAACCTCTAAAGGAGGGCAAACTATAACCCTACCATCAATAACATTTGGTTGAACAAAGTGTAGTGAGGTAGACAATGGTGCTGAATCCGGATGAACTACTCCTTTAGGACCATTTAGCACAGAAGCATAACTCTGAGGAACTTGACCATCCAAACACTCAGAAATTGTAGAAGTGGCAATAGAGGGAATAAAGTTGCCAAGAGTACCCAAGCAAGAGGACTTGGGAGGAGTAGAGGCAGTCCTAACCAAATCCTCACCCACAATAACCCCCTCTAAAACTCCCACTACAGAAGATGAAACAACTTGACCAAGAGCACTAGAAACTGTCTTTGAACCAGTAACAACAACAACCTCAAGTTCATCCAAAGCATCACCAATCTCACTTACGCCTATCAACTGGACAGCATTCTGTCCCAAAGCAGAAGTAGACCCAAAAATAGCCTCAGACACAGAAGGCAACAATTCAGACCCTAAACTCAATCCATCAACAATGCCCCCAGTACCAACAACCTTCCCCAAAGCAACACCATTATCAGTCCCAGCATCAAACAAAATTGCCACTACCGAGGACTTCAACTCCTCACCAATAGGGTTGCCAACATCCCCACGACTAGAAACCACTACCGGCTGTGAACCAGTCTCCAAAAAAATAGAATCTACCACACTCGCAGCAAAACCACCAGCCAACACAGAAGAACCAACCCCAACAAGACAGTCAATACCAGATCCAGGAGAAAAATCCACACAAGTCAACTTACCGAGAACATGAGATAGACCTGTAGATCCAGGAACAAACAGAGGTCGAGAAACACTAGGCTGAAAAGTCAGAATCAAGGACAACGGCGCCAGAGAAGACAGACCGGAAGAAGAAATAGAAGACTTAAGGCCAGAAACAACAGGCTGGACAGTATCGGCGGTCACAGAAACACCACGAGAAGCAGCTCGGACGGCCAACAGGCCAGCAGCAGGAACAAGATCCAACCTAGGACCAGACGCGGCTGAAGGACTAGACGCCTGAGCGCACACAAAGGCACCAACCGAAGAACAATAAACTAGAGGGTTCACCGGATCCGACGAAGAACCAGAACGCACAAAACGAGAACCTTGAATCGAAAATGCTTCATCAGATGAGGGATCAAATGGAGCCATTCAGTCAATAGATCTGACAACCAAACGACCCCCAGTAGAACGACGGGGCCCCAAAACTGACAAACTGGAGACCGGTATCGGCGAACCAGAACTACCACTTGTCACCCACAAATAGATGGACAACCAGAAGTATTTAATAAAACTTTATCACAATTGTTGCATACTATAGTTGGTAAAACTTCTGTTGCGAGTGGTTTTGACATGATCCAGGCCGACAACAAAACAAAGGACACATTACAAGTGCCAGAAGGTATGATCCAGGCCGACAACAAAACAAAGGACGCATTACAAGTACCAGAAGGTCCAATTACGAGGCAGAGGACCAAAAGACTCAGAGAAGCAATGGCGGGATTAGTTCAGAGTTTTATGGCCGATTGCAACAAACAAATAGAGATGCATGTGGGCTTCGATGGAAAGGGCCCAAAACCATTTCACTTGGCCCAAATCAGTTTAGAATAAAGCTTCATAGGCATTTGAAGACTTAATGACATGAATCCAACAACTCAAGGAACATTAGATCCTTTGCAATTTCCAACAGGCCCAATCACACGCCAAAGAGCTAAGAAGATCAGAGACGCAATGGCGGGGCTAGCGCAGAATGCCATGGTCGAGTGTGACTGACAACTCCGGGGCATATTGGCGTCACATGAGGGATTCAATGGAGTGGGTCCGAAGCTATTTCACTTGACCCAAGTCATACCAGAGTAACACACCAGCAATCTTGAAGCCGAGTATATTTTTAACGGATCAAGCCGATTCAAGCCCGACACTAAATATTCGGCCAAGACAAGACTTATTGGACTTTATGACACATCATTATGCCTTTATACATGGAATCCACGAATTTGGAGGACTTTTGGTGCAAGGAAACAACTTTAGACAAATTTGGAAAAGTTTTTCCACATTTGTTGACTTTTATGATTTTGTGTTTTTACTTTAGACTTTTTTGGCAAAGTTATTTATTAAGTCTTTGTTTGTTATTGATTAAGTCTTTGTTTCTTTTGACTTTGTGTTTGTTATTAAATGTCTATTAAGGGCATGGCCATTTAATAGCCATTAGTTAGCAACTTAGGGTGTTTTGGTCATTTTGCACCCATTAGGGTTATTTAATTGTACTATTTAAACTCATTTCATCTTAATGAGAAGCTAATCACCAAATTTCGAAATTCATCTCCATTGAGAGCTTGGCTTTGTCCAAAAATTGCTAAGGGAGGGATTCCCCTTATTTCATGCAATCGACTTATCTAAGGCGTGGCAACCTTAGTGGAGTATCCGTGCTAGCAGAACACTTCAAGGAATCATCTTAAGGGTTCTCAAAGACAAGTTCTTTGTGGGTCTTCTTTGTGGCCTTGGAAGGGTTTTGTTCCTACAAAATCAAATTCGCGGTTCTTGGGGTTCTGTCCGCTGCGAGGGGTTTGCTTGGCCTAATCCTCCAAGTGAGTTCCGCGTCATTTGGTATCAGAGCTTAGGGTTCCAAGGTCTGATTTTTCTGTCTTTACTTTGTGTTTTTTTGATTTAGTCTTTATTTTGTTTGTTGGTCATCAAGATACTTGTTCATCTTGATTCTTAGTTTTTGTTGGATCTTGTTGGTTCTTGCTGTTTCTTGTTTATTTGTGATCAAAACAGCATGAATAACATTCTGCCTTTGAGTGTTTTTGATTGATCATGAGTATTTCTTCATGTTCTAGTTTCGGTCTTTGAGTCAAAATTAGAGCTTTACTTTCTTTACTTAAATAAAGTGTTTATTTGTTAATTGTATGTTACTAGGACGTGTTCAACATTGTTATTAAGTTATTTGTGTTAAAAAAAAAAAGAAAAAAAAAAGAATCAGGTCAGATTTGACTATGTGAGATTTATTGACATATCTTGTCTTTCTATTGTTGAATACGTGCAATTAGTGTTGTTTCCCTAAGTATATTCATATCAGCTTTTATACATAGTGTACCTTTGCTGATTTGTGTTGTTAATGTTGAAGAATCAAGTGAAGTGAGGTTGAGTGCACCAAATTTGCACTAATTTCGTGTATATCCAAGCAAGTTTTACTTGCTACCTCTTGAAATATTGATATTTGCATTGTATTTCATTTGCTTTGTATACACTTGTGAGTGTGAGAGGCAAAAGAAAGGAGTGAAAAGAGAAAAGTTAAAAAAAAAAAGAAAAAAAAAGAGTAAGTGAGACAAAACAGTAAAGAGTGATTACAAGATTGGCTAAGTGTCACATTGAGTGCTTGCTTGTTTGTTGGCGCATTTCGCTAACTCATTTTTTTTCTTATTCCGTGCTCTTTAGCTTAAGTTTCTTTGATTGAGTCTTCGTGATTACTATTCTTATTCGCATTATTCCACCTACCCTATATACATCATTGGTTCTTGTTGTTTATGCTAGCTTGAAGATTACACATTGTTGTTAACTTTGGGTAAGTCATATTCACATCATATTGAGTGTAAACACGAGTGGAGTGATACATATTGAGTATAAACACGAGTGGAGTGATACATATTTGAGTGTAAACACGTGAGCTTGTGAGATTGTGAGGTTTTGAGGATATCTAATTATTTTCACATATTGTTACTTCTAATATGTTTGTTGAAGCTTTGAGATGGCAGGTACTAGTTTGACAGTGGATGAAAAACTTGAGGCTTTAGAAAGGAAATTCATGGATATGATGGAAAACATGAATGCTGCTTTTGATAAGTTGTCCAGGGAAGTAGAGAGTAATCGAACAGGCAGTGTTCCTAGACCACCACCTCGACATATACCACCACCTCAGAATGTGGCACCACGACGGGCACCACCAGATGAAGAAGAAGCTGAAAATGAGTTTGATGATTCTGATGATCTTAATGATGTGGATGAGAGATTTCAGCCAGAGCCTGATAGGAGGCCTAATAGGAGGTTTGATAGGAGGAATGATAGGAGGGATAGGCGGTTTGATGGTAGAGGTGCATTTGATGACAGAAGAGGGGATTATGATAGGAGAGGATACGGTAGACATGGTGATGTTGATGGTGATTTGAGCAGCATCAAGATCAAAATACCAAACTTCCGAGGCAAGAATGATCCAGAAGCATATTTAGAGTGGGAGAAGAAAATAGAATTGATTTTCAATTGTCATCATTACTCAGATGAAAAGAAGATCAATCTAGCAGTCATGGAATTCACAGATTATGCTATGATTTGGTGGGATCAGATTGTCACCAACCGAATGAGGAATTATGAGAGGCCAATTCAGACATGGGAAGAACTTCGAGGTCTCATGAGAAACGATTTATACCCAGCCATTACTACCGAGAGTTGTATCAGAAACTACAACATTTGTATCAAGGACCAAGAGTGTAGAGGATTATTATACTGAGATGGAGGTTGCCATGATCAGGGCGAATGTAGTGGAGGATGCAGAGGCTACTATGGCACGGTTTTTAGGGGGCTTGAACAAAGAGATTGCCAACATGGTGGAGTTGCATCATTATGTTGATTTGGAGGATATGCTTCACATGGCTGTCAAGGTAGAAAGGCAACTCAAGAAGAAGTCTACATCCAGATTTGGTACTCAGACTACTTCTACATGGAAGGGGAAATGGGTTCCTAATGATCGACGAGATGGAGGCTTTAACAAGCCAAGGGCTGAACCTGGTGCCAAGGGTAAAGAAGTTGCAGAACCAGGCAAGGCTAGAATGAAACCTGAAGGTACAACACCAAAGACAAAGGACATCAAGTGTTTCAAGTGTTTGGGCATGGGACACTATTCTTCACAGTGCCCTAACAGGCGCACCTTAGTGATTGATAAGAAGAGTGGTGAAGTACATTCTACTGACAGTGAGGTTGAGGTTGATGATGATGAGCCTGAGATTGAGGATACTAGTGACAAAGAGGGAGCTGCATACCCGCTGGATAACTTGTCCTTAGTTGTCAAGCGTGTTTTGAGTGCACAAATGTTGAGGATAAGAGTGATCAACAGAGGGAGAACATATTTCATACCAGATGCCGTGTGAATGGTAAAGGGTGTAGTATGATCATTAACGGGGGCAGTTGTGCTAATGTCGCAAGTACGGCTTTAGTTGAGAGGTTGGGATTAGATTGCTTGAAGCATCCCAAGCCTTATAAGTTGCAGTGGTTAAATGATTGTGGCGAGATAAAGGTGACAAAGCAGGTGTTATTGAGCTTTACAATTGGGCCATACACGGATGATGTCCTATGTGATGTGATACCGATGCATGCAGGACATATTCTTTTGGGCAGGCCGTGGCAGTTTGATAGGAAAGTTATTCACGATGGGTTCAAGAATAAGTATTCCTTTCAATATAAGGGAAAACCCATTACCTTGTACCCACTCACACCAAAGCAAGTCCACGAGGATCAAGTCAAGTTGCAACTTGAGAGAGATAGAGAGATTGAGAGTGCAAACACAGCCTTGGGGAAAACACGTGAGGGGAGTGTGACCGAAACTAGTAAGGAAAATAAGGCAAAGACCGTGAGTGTTTTAAGGGGAGTGTGAGTGAACTTAAGGGGGAAACAAAAGGGCGAGTGAAAAAGAGCTTTTACATGGGTGAAGGTGAAGCAAGGAAAGCTTTTAAGGCTAGCAAGCTTATGCTTTTGTTGGTCTACAAGGAACACCGTATTTGTATTGCTAACACTGACCCTTTGCTTCCTGTGTCCATTTCATCTCTTTTGCAGGAATTCAGTGATGTGCTGACAGAGGACATTCCTAGTGGGCTTCCACCCATTAGAGGTATTGAGCACCAGATAGATTTTTACCTGGCGCAGTCATTCCCAACAGACCAGCCTACCGAAGCAATCCGGAGGAGACGAAGGAACTTCAGAAGCAAGTGAGGGAGTTGATGGAGAAAGGGTATGTTAGAGAAAGTATGAGTCCTGTGCTGCGGTACCAGTTCTTCTAGTTCCTAAGAAAGATGGGTCGGGGCGTATGTGCGTTGATTGTCGAGCGATCAACAATATAACGGTAAAGTATCGTCACCCTATTCCTAGACTAGATGACATGTTGGATGAATTGCATGTTCCAAAGTTTTTAGTAAGATTGATTTAAAGAGTGGATACCATCAAATTCGCATGAGAGAAGAGATGAGTGGAAAACTGCATTTAAGACCAAGTATGGCTTGTATGAATGGTTAGTTATGCCATTTGGTCTTACAAACGCACCTAGCACATTTATGAGATTGATGAATCATGTTATGCGTGCTTTTATAGGTAAGTTTGTTGTAGTTTATTTTGATGACATCTTAGTTTACAGTAAAACATTAGATGAGCATGTTACACATTTGAAGCATGTTCTTGAAGTGTTGAGACAGGAAAAACTGTATGCTAACTTTGGTAAGTGCACTTTTTGTATGGATAGGATTGTTTTCCTTGGTTTTGTTGTAAGTGTAGATGGCATCGAAGTTGATGTAGAGAAGGTGAAGGCGATTCAGGATTGGCCTACACCAACGACAGTGACAGAAGTAGAAGCTTCCATGGATTAGCAAGCTTCTACCGCAGATTTGTTAAAGACTTCAGTAGTATTGCTGCACCACTGACTGAAGTAGTGAAGAAACTGTTGGTTTCAAATGGGGACAAAAGCAGGAGCGTGCATTCCAGGATCTTAAAATGAAGTTATGTAGTGCACCAGTTTTGGCGCTACCCAATTTTGAAAAGACATTTGAGATTGAGTGTGATGCATCCGGAATAGGCATTGGAGCTGTTCTTATGCAAGAAAAGCGACCAATAGCTTACTTTAGTGAGAAGCTGAATGGAGCAGTTTTGAGGTACCCCACATATGACAAGGAGTTGTATGCGCTAGTGAGAGCCCTTGAGACTTGGCAGCATTATCTGTGGCCTCGAGAATTTGTTATCCATACTGATCATGAATCATTGAAGCACTTGAAGGGCCAAGGTAAGTTGAACAAACGACACGCAAAGTGGTTGGAGTTCATTGAGACATTTCCATACGTAATTCGCTACAAACAAGGTAAGGAAAACATTGTCGCTGATGCACTATCGCGAAGGTATGCTTTACTTACTTCATTGAGTGCAAGAATGCTTGGGTTTGAATTTATTAAAGAACTTTATGCAAATGATACAGACTTTAGTACCATCTATTGCTGCATGTGAAAAGTCTACCTTTAATAAATTCTATCAACATGACAGGTTTCTGTTTAGGGAGAATAGATTATGCATTCCTGTTTGTAGTATGCGTGAGTTGTTAGTTAGAGAAGCGCATGAGGGAGGTTTAATGGGGCACTTTGGCATTTCTAAGACCTTAGGGGTATTGAGTGAACATTTTTATTGGCCTAAAATGCGGAGAGATATTGAGCGTTTGTGTGATAAATGCTTGATTTGTAAAAAGGCTAAATCTAAGGTTATGCCTCATGGGTTGTATACACCGTTGCCTGTACCTAGTGAGCCATGGGTAGATGTATCAATGGATTTTATATGGGTTTACCTAGGACTAGGCATGGTAGAGATTCCATCTTTGTAGTGGTTGATAGGTTCAGTAAGATGGCACACTTTATAGCATGTCATAAAACTGATGATGCCACTAACATTGCTGACTTATTCTTTAGAGAAGTGGTACGACTCCATGGAATTCCACGGAGTATAGTTTCAGATCGTGATGTTAAATTCCTTAGTCACTTTTGGAAAGTTTTATGGGGTAAGTTAGGAACAAAACTTTTGTATTCTACTACTTGTCATCCCCAAACTGATGGACAGACTGAAGTGGTTAATAGGACTTTGACTCAGTTATTGCGTACTATTGTCTCTAAGAACTTGAAAACTTGGGAGGATTGTTTGCCTTTGTGTTGATTTGCATATAATCGTAGCATTCATTCTTCCACATCTTATTCACCATTTGAAATTGTTTATGGTTTTCAACCACTAACTCCATTAGATTTGTTACCATTGCCTGTTGATGAGCATGCAGGGTTAGATGGAAAAAAGAAAGCTGATTTGGTGAAACACATACATGAGAAAGCAAGAGAGCACATACAACGAAAGAATGAACAATATGCTTCTCATGCCAATAAGGGAAGAAAACGTGTGGTATTTCAACCTGGAGATTGGGTTTGGGTACACATGCGAAAGGAAAGATTTCCTGAACAGCGTAAATCCAAGCTACAACCGAGAGGGGATGGTCCATTCAAGTCTTGGAACTGATTAATGACAATGCATACAAGCTGGATTTACAAGGTGAGCATAATGTGTCTGCGACATTTAATGTTTCTGACTTAACTCTTTTTGATGCAGGTACATATTCGAGGTCGAATCCTTTTCAAGAGGGATTGAATGACATGAATCCAACAACTCAAGGAACATTAGATCCTTTGCAATTTCCAACAGGCCCAATCACACGCCAAAGAGCTAAGAAGATCAGAGACGCAATGGCGGGGCTAGCGCAGAATGCCATGGTCGAGTGTGACAGACAACTCCGGGGCATATTGGCGTCACATGAGGGCTTCAATGGAGTGGGTCCGAAGCTATTTCACTTGACCCAAGTCATACCAGAGTAACGCACCAGCAATCTTGAAGCCGAGTATATTTTTAACGGATCAAGCCGATTCAAGCCCGACACTAAATATTCGGCCAAGACAAGACTTATTGGACTTTATGACACACCATTATGCCTTTATACATGGAATCCACGAATTTGGAGGACTTTTGGTGCAAGGAAACAACTTTAGACAAATTTGGAAAAGTTTTCCACATTTGTTGACTTTTATGATTTTGTGTTTTTACTTTAGAACTTTTTGGCAAAGTTATTTATTAAGTCTTTGTCTGTTATTGATTAAGTCTTTGTTTCTTTTGACTTTGTGTTTGTTATTAAATGTCTATTAAGGGCATGGCCATTTAATAGCCATTAGTTAGCAACTTAGGGTGTTTTGGTCATTTTGCACCCATTAGGGTTTATTTCATTGTACTATTTAAACTCATTTCATCTTAATGAGAAGCTAATCACCAAATTTCGAAATTCATCTCCATTGAGAGCTTGGCTTTGTCCAAAAATTGCTTAAGGGAGGGATTCCCCTTATTTCATGCAATCGACTTATCTAAGGCGTGGCAACCTTAGTGGCGTCTCCGTGCTAGCAGAACACTTCAAGGAATCATCTTAAGGGTTCTCAAAGACAAGTTCTTTGTGGGTCTTCTTTGTGGCCTTGGAAGGGTTTTGTTCCTACAAAATCAAATTCGCGGTTCTTGGGGTTCTGTCCGCTGCGAGGGGTTTGCTTGGCCTAATCCTCCAAGTGAGTTCCGCGTCATTTGGTATCAGAGCTTAGGGTTCCAAGGTCTGATTTTTCTGTCTTTACTTTGTGTTTTTTTGATTTAGTCTTTATTTTGTTTGTTGGTCATCAAGATACTTGTTCATCTTGATTCTTAGTTTTTGTTGGATCTTGTTGGTTCTTGCTGTTTCTTGTTTATTTGTGATCAAAACAGCATGAATAACATTCTGCCTTTGAGTGTTTTTGATTGATCATGAGTATTTCTTCATGTTCTAGTTTCGGTCTTTGAGTCAAAATTAGAGCTTTACTTTCTTTACTTAAATAAAGTGTTTATTTGTTAATTGTATGTTACTAGGACGTGTTCAACATTGTTATTAAGTTATTTGTGTTTAAAAAAGAAAAAAAAAAGAATCAGGTCAGATTTGACTATGTGAGATTTATTGACATATCTTGTCTTTCTATTGTTGAATACGTGCAATTAGTGTTGTTTCCCTAAGTATTATTCATATCAGCTTTTATACATAGTGTACCTTTGCTGATTTGTGTTGTTAATGTTGAAGAATCAAGTGAAGTGAGGTTGAGTGCACCAAATTTGCACTAATTTCGTGTATATCCAAGCAAGTTTTACTTGCTACCTCTTGAAATATTGATATTTGCATTGTATTTCATTTGCTTTGTATACACTTGTGAGTGTGAGAGGCAAAAGAAAGGAGTGAAAAGAGAAAAGTTAAAAAAAAAAAAGAAAAAAAAAAGTAAAGTGAGACAAAACAGTAAAGAGTGATTACAAGATTGGCTAAGTGTCACATTGAGTGCTTGCTTGTTTGTTTGCGCATTTCGCTAACTCATTTTTTTTCTTATTCCGTGCTCTTTAGCTTAAGTTTTCTTGATTGAGTCTTCGTGATTACTATTCTTATTCGCATTATTCCACCTACCCTATATACATCATTGGTTCTTGTTGTTTATGCTAGCTTGAAGATTACACATTGTTGTTAACTTTGGGTAAGTCATATTCACATCATATTGAGTGTAAACACGAGTGGAGTGATACATATTGAGTATAAACACGAGTGGAGTGATACATATTTGAGTGTAAACACGTGAGCTTGTGAGATTGTGAGGTTTTGAGGATATCTAATTATTTTCACATATTGTTACTTCTAATATGTTTGTTGAAGCTTTGAGATGGCAGGTACTAGTTTGACAGTGGATGAAAAACTTGAGGCTTTAGAAAGGAAATTCATGGATATGATGGAAAACATGAATGCTGCTTTTGATAAGTTGTCCAGGGAAGTAGAGAGTAATCGAACAGGCATGGAAGATCATGCTATTGTTAGTCTATAAGGAGCCTCATATTTATTTTACTAACGCTGACCTTTTGCTTCCTGTGTCTATTTCATCTTTTTTGCAAGATTACAGTGACGTACTCACAGAGGACATACCTAGTGGGATTCCACCCATTAGAGGTATTGAGCACCAGATAGACTTCGTACTTGGAGCAGTCATTCCTAACAGACCGGCTTATCGGAGCAATCCCGAGGAGACAAATGAGCTACAAAGGCAAGTACGGGAATTGATGGATAAGGGGTATGTAAGGGAAAGCATGAGCCCTTGTGCAGTACCAGTACTTCTAGTTCCTAAGAAAGATGGGACGTGGCGTATGTGCGTTGATTGTCGAGCTATCAACAATATTACGGTAAAGTATCGTCACCCCATTCCTAGACTAGATGACATGTGGATGAATTGCATGGTTCCAAAATTTTTAGTAAGATTGACTTAAAGAATGGATACCATCAAATTCGCATGCGAGAGGGAGATGAGTGGAAGACTGCATTTAAGACTAAGTATGGCTTGTATGAATGGTTAGTTATGCCATTTGGTCTCTCAAACGCACCTAGCACATTTATGAGATTGATGAATCATGTTATGCGTGCATTTTTAGGTAACTTTGTTGTGTTTTATTTTGATGACATCTTAGTTTATAGTAAAACAGTAGATGAGCATGAGATGAATTTGAAGCATGTACTTGATGTTTTACGAAAAGAACAATTGTATGCTAACTTTGACAAATGCACATTTTGCATGGATATAATGTTTTTTTCTTTCTTCGCTTTTTTGTGAGTGCAGATGGCATCGAGGTAGATGTGGAGAAGGTAAAGGCAATTTAGGAATGGCCTACACCAACTACAGTGCAGAAGTCTGAAGCTTTCATGGGTTAGCGAGCTTCTATAGGAGATTTGTCAAGGACTTCAGTAGCATTGCCGCGCCATTAACTGAGGTAGTAAAGAAGACAGTTGGTTTTCAATGGGGCGAGGCGCAAGAGCGAGCATTCCAGGACCTTAAAGCGAAGTTATGCAGTGCACCCATTTTAGCACTACCCAACTTCGAGAAGACATTTGAGATTGAGTGCGACGCATCAGGGTTAGGTATTGGAGCAGTTCTCATGCAAGAAAAGCGGCCAATAGCCTATTTTAGTGAGAAGCTGAATGGAGCAGCTTTGAGGTACCCCGTATGACAAAGAGTTATATGCGCTTGTGAGAGCACTTGAGACATGGCAGCACTACTTGTGGCCTAAAGAGTTCGTGATCCACACCGACCATGAATCATTAAAACACTTGAAGGGTCAAGGTAAGCTGAATAAACACACGCAAAATAGATCGAATTCATTGAGTCATTTCCATATGTTATACGCTACAAGCAAGGTAAAGAAAACATAGTGGCCGATGCATTATCTCGCAGGTATGTTTTACTTACTTCAATGCATGCACGGATGTTGGGATTTGATTTGATTAAGGAATTATATTAGGGGTGGCAAAACGAATCAACGAATCGAATTTGTATCGAATCCTATACGAATTGAATCAAAATGTGATGGATTCGTATTCGATTCGTTTATTAAACGAATCCTAATATCAGGATTCGTATTCGATTCGTTTAATAAACGAATCGAATACGAATATTCGTTTAGTCATGATATTATTTAATATCATAATTTACCATAGTTGATTTACATTAATTCTTCATCAATATATACATATAAATTATGTAATTAATATATTTATTAAAAATATCTAACCAAATATCGAAAATATTATTTTTTCTATCGTAATTAGTCATAATTTCTCGAATTTTAATTGAAAAATAACAATAACTACTAAAAGAAAATAATAAAACGAATCATAAACGAATAAATGAATCCATGAGCTTAAATTCGTATTCGATTCATTTAATAAACGAATCGAATCGAATTGACCCATTTATTAAACGAATACATTTTTCCAAACCGTATTCGCTTTAAAGTGAATCGAATCGAACGAATAAACGAATCCTGACCCAAATTGCCACCCCTAAATTATATGAGTGTGATTCTGATTTTGGTGAGATTTTTGCTACTTGTGCAAAGTCATCATTTGGAAAGTTTTACATTCATGACGGATTCTTATTTAAAGCGAACAGGTTGTGTGTTCCTGCTTGTAGTATGCGTGAGTTGCTTGTGAAGGAAGCGCATGAGGGAGGTTTGATGGGGCATTTTGGGATTACTAAGACTTTAGCTATTTTACATGAGCACTTTTATTGGCCTAAAATGAAACGTGATGTTGAGCGTAATTTTTTTTTTTGATAAGGTAAGTATTATAACCAAAGAAAGCTATACAAAGAGCAAAGGGGCATACCCCAGGCACTAGAGAGGACAGGCCCTCCTAGAAAAAAGCCAAAAGGCTACAAAAGAATCAACAAAAGATGTCATCGGGTAAGTGCCACGAAAGGTGAAGCCATTTATTGTCATAAGATGGATTCACCTGTCGTAAGGAGCTAACACGATTCCGAACATCAAAAACAATATCATAAAGAAGAGCAGAAACAGGCCAAAGAGGCATATCATGAGTGCGAGCGTTCCTCTCCCTCCAAATATGGTAGACTGACGCTGCAAAAGACAGACGAACCAGAAGATGACATAAAGAGGCTCCGGAGAACTGACATACCCACTCAACAGTCTGACACCAATCTCGGCGACTCCAATCTAACCCACACATGGCCAGCACAGACGACCAGACCCTTGAAGAATAGAGGCACTGGAAGAAAAGATGATCAATGTCCTCACTCGAACAACCACAAAGAATACACCGCGAGCAAGCAGAGATGCCAAATCTCATCAGACTGTCCTGAGTACAAAGGCCACCCTGAATAGACATCCAAAGAAGAAATGAATGACGGGGAATTGCCTTCCGGAACCAAACAACTCGAGACCAATGCATCTGGGGTCTCCTTGACCTCATAGCATTCCAGGCACTATCCACAGAGAATCTTCCGTTTGTATCCTCCTCCCAAACCAGCACATCCTCCCTCAAACTAGAAGGAGACGGAAGATGAGACTGAGCCAAATCAATAAGAGCAGCAGATCTAGATGGGGGCCATTGCCAAGCAGAATCGGAGATAATGGATGCAACTGTAGCCATTCTATCCAAGCCAGAATCATAAATCACTCTCTCGCCCAACGTGTCCACAATCGGGCCAACAGGATGCCAATAATCAAACCACAATAACGTCTTCTCACCATTCCCAATCCTCACTCTCATCCGCCGACGGGACCAAGAACGAAGCTCCAAGATCTTACGCCAACTCCAAGAGCAATCTGAAGGACAATGGACCTCCCAAAAACTTCTCCCCCGCAACAAATAAGAGTGAACCCAACTCGACCATGAGGAAACCTAGCCAGAACAAAGAAACCAAATATGTTTAACAATAGCCGCTCTATTCCAAGAATACAAACTCTTTATCCCCAGCCCCCCCTCCTGAAGAGGTAAACAAACTTTGCTCCAAGCCACTCTCGCCCCAGAAGAGGTGAGCGCACTACCCTTCCAAAGGAAAGAACGAAGAATCGTCTCCACCTTCCTCACAACAGACTTAGGAAGAACAAATAAAGAAGACCAATAAACTTGAATGGAGAACAAAACTGACTTAATAAGCTGAAGCCGACCTGCATAAGAGAGAAACTTACTACTCCAACTCTTGGCACGCAGAATAATACGATCCACAAGAGAAGCACAATCAGAGGCCCTGAATTTAGTAGAGATCAACTGGACTCCCAGATACCTCACTGGAAGATTCCCAACTTGGAAACCCAAAATGAGACACAAGTGGCCTAGAAGGGTAGGAGAGATACCAGAAGAGAAGAATTGACTTTTAGCTGGGTTCGGGGTTAGACCTGATAAACCACTAAACTGCCCAAGACATTCCTTGATCAAGGAGATAGAGGATGCTTCAGCTTTACAGAAAATCATAAGGTCATCCGCAAAGCATAGATGAGTAAGACGGTCCTTAGAACACCGCCAGTGAAACTGGAAACTCGGATTAGTAGCCATATTACGAAGAAGACCTGACAACACTTCCATAGCCAAAACAAATAGATAAGGAGACATGGGATCACCTTGTCGTAATCCCCGACCCCCAGAGAAGAAACCATGCAGCTCACCATTAATAGAGACAAAGAATCTAGTAGTAGTCATACACTCCTGAATCCAACCCACCATCCTCTCTGGAATACCAATTGTCCGCAGAACCTATGTTGAGCGTATTTGTGATAAGTGTCTAACATGTAAGCATGCTAAATCTAAATTAATGCCACATGGTTTGTATACTCATTTGCCTGTACCTAGTGAACCCTGGGTTGATATATCGATGGATTTTGTGTTAGGTTTGCCTAGGACAAAGAGGGGTAGAGATTCAATCTTTGTTGTAGTTGATAGGTTTAGTAAAATGGCTCATTTCATTGCATGTCATAAAATCGATGATGCTATAAACATTGCAGATTTATTTTTCAGTGACATAGTGTGACTCCATGGTATACCTATGAGTATTGTATCTGATAGAGATGTTAAGTTCCTTAGCCATTTTTAGAAGGTGTTGTGGGCTAAACTAGGCACCAAACTATTGTATTCTACCACATGTCATCCACAGACTGATGGACAAACAGAGGTCGTTAATAGGACTTTATCTCAATTATTGCGCACTATAGTTGGCAAGAATTTGAAGAGTTGGGAAGATTGTTTGCCATTTATTGAGTTTGCATATAATCGTAGCATTCATTCTTCTACATCATTTTCACCTTTTGAAATTGTTTATGGTTTTCAGCCACTAACTCCATTGGATTTGTTACCTTTGCCTGTTGATGAGCATGCGGGGCTAGATGGAAAAAGGAAAGCCGATTTGGTGAAGCACATACATGAGAAAGCAAGAGAGAAAATACAACGAAAGAATGAGTAATATACTTTTCATGCTAATAAGGGAAGAAAGCGTGTGGTATTTCAGCCTGGAGATTGGGTTTTGGTACACATGCGCAAGGAGAGATTTCCTGAACAACGTAAATCTAAGCTACAACCGAGAGGGGATGGTCCATTTCAAGTTTTGGAACGGATTAATGACAATGCATACAAGCTGGATTTACAAGGTAAGTATAATGTGTCTGCTACATTTAATGTTTCTGACTTAACTCTTTTTGATGCAGGTACAGATTCGAGGTCGAATCCTTTTCAAGAGGGAGGGGATGACATGATCCAGGCCGACAACAAAACAAAGGACGCATTACAAGTACCAGAAGGTATGATCCAGGTCGACAACAAAACAAATGACGCATTACAAATACCAGAAGGTCTAATTACGCGGCAGATGACCAAAAGACTCAGAGAAGTAATGGCGGGATTAGTTCAGAGTTTTATGGCCGACTGCAACAAACAAATAGAGATGCATGTGGGCTTCGATGGAAAGGGCCCAAAACCATTTCACTTGGCCCAAATTAGTTTAGAATAAAGCTTCCTAGGCATTTGAAGACTTAAAGACTTGATATTTGTGTAATTTCGTTTTTAGGGGCATTGTTGTCTTTATGCCTTTAGGGTTTCTTTTTGTAACACTATTTAATCTTACTTTCTTCTTCATTTGAGGGTAATCAACGAAATTGTAAACTCAAAAGCTTAAAGCTTTGGCTATGGCCGAATTCTTGTAAGGGAGGGATTCCCCTTTTCAAGTTTGAATCGACTTATCTAAGTTTGGCAAACTTAGTGGCGTCTCCATTTGCTAACAAAAACACTACAAAGATTCATCTTAAGGGTTCTCAAGGGCAAGTTCTTTGTGGGTCTTCTTTGTGGCCTTGGAAGGGTTTTGTTCCTACAAAATCAAATTCGCGGTTCTTGGGGTTCTGTCCGTTGCTTGGGGTTTGCTTGGATTTCGAATGGGTTTCTTGTCAGGTTTGCTTGGCCTTAAACATTTAAGTGAGTTCCACGTCACTCAGCGTAGACTTAACCCAACTATGAAAGAAGTAGTGAGAAATGAAGTGATAAAGCTACTAGATGCGGGTATTATATACCCGATTACTGATAGTAAATGGGTTAGTCCTACGCAGGTTGTCCCCAAAAAGTCGGGTGTCACTGTTTTGCAAAATGAGGCAGGAGAACTAGTTCCCACCAAGGTAGTCACAGGTTGGCGCATGTGCATAGATTACAGGAAGTTAAATGCTTTTACCCGAAAAGACCACTTCCCGCTTCCTTTTATCGACCAAATTCTTGAGCGGGTAGCAGGTCACCCATTCTATTGTTTTCTAGATGGGTATTCAGGATACTACAAAATTGAGATCTCATTAGAAGATCAAGAAAAAACTACCTTCACCTGCTGTTCGGTGCTTATGCTTTTCGCCGCATGCCATTTGGTTTTGCAATGCCCCCGCCACTTTTCAGAGATGCATGCTGAGCATTTTTAGTGATATAATTGAGAAGTGTAGGAGGTGTTTATGGATGACTTAACAGTGTTTGGCGATTCCTTTGATACATACTTGCTTAACCTGAAAGCAGTGTTAAGTCGATGTCAGGAAAAAGGCCTCGTTTTGAACTGGGAAAAGTGTCACTTTATAGTCTCTTCAGGAATCGTTCTAGGTCATATTGTCTCATCCAAGGGCATTGAAGTCGACAAGTCAAAGATCGAGTTGATATCCGAGCTGCCAATACCCAAAACTATTAAAGATGTGCGATTTTTCTTGGGCATGATGGTTTCTATAAGAGGTTTATACATAATTTTTCTTGTATCTCTAGACCACTGTGTAACCTTCTTGTTAAAGACTCTTCATTTGAATATGGATTGAGGATGAGATGCCAAAGCTGGAGGATACTAGTGACCACGAGGGAGCTGCATACCCATTGGATAATTTATCTCTAGTTGTTAGGCGTGCTTTGAATACACATATTGTAGATGATAAGAATGGGCAGCAGAGGGAGAACATATTCCACACTAGATGACATGTAAATGGCAAGAGGTGTAATATGATCATTGATGGGGGCAATTGTACTAATGTTGCTAGCACACCTTTGATTGAGCGATTGGGGTTGAGTTGCTTGAAGCACCCCAAGCCTTACAGATTGCAGTGGTTAAATAATTATGGTGAAATAAAAGTGACAGAATGTATTATTAAGCTTTATCATTAGGCCATACACAAATGATGTTCTATGTGATGTGATATCGATGCAGATCATAAAAAACCTCTTAACTTCAGCCTGCTTCATAGGAAAAAAATGAGAATGCTCTCGTCTCTTTGGCAATCTCCTCTGCTCATTTCCCATGTGAGTTAAATATGGATTCTTTGACCTGGATCTTACTCGCGTCTTTCTTCTCACCCTCATTTTTCTTCTTTTATCCCCTTTCCTGTTTCAGATCCGATTACCCCCTACTTGTTTGCTTTTTTCGTCTCTCTCACCCTCTGTTGTTAGCCCTCCCCCTTTCGTTGTGCCGCCTCTCTCATTCCTTCCTTCCCGGTCTCGCTCATTTCCTATGCCGGCCTTCGGCTTACCAATGTTGGGGCCTTGGCCTCCTGCTATGAGTCGCCCGGCCATTCGGTCTATTTTGAGTGGGCCCACCAGAAGCAGAGCCCGAGAGACCAGATCAGTAAATGGACAAAATAACATAGCAGGAGGCCGTGGTAGGGAGTTATTGCTTAGCTGGGTCTGGTGTGGTTTCAGGGGTTGATTTCAATAGGTATTCATGTGGTAGTGTTGTTGACCTGTCTACCATTGGTGTTATTGATATTTCTTGTGGTGATGGTGAATTTGGTTCCGCTTTGCCCAGTTGTAGTTCGGAGGTGGGGCTGGGGTCTGTTTCGTCGCATGGTAGTGATGGGGTTGGTTGTTCTGTTGTTGAGGAGCCTTTGTGCATTAAGGGATATGCTCTGTCTCCCTTGTGCGCTGCCAAGTTTGTGAATGTCTGTGATCTAGGCTTGAGTGCAGGTGCTGGTTTTGCTATGGGTCTGGTTACAGATCAAGTGGCTAGAATTTGGGGAATATGCTATCGTTTTCATCTTGCGATGCCAAGATGGTGAATGTCTTTGAGAATGATCTGTGTGATGCTACTAGTGATGCCGAGGGTCTGATAGAAGCTCATGTGTTAGGGAATTTAGGGCCTGTGTCTGCGCCCTCTTCTAGCGTGACCAAGACGGTGACTTTGTCTGGTTGTACTTCTATTTTTACTCCTTTGGCAGTGCGTTTGAAAGGGGCTGTTTTGTCTGATTCATGTGATGCCAAGGTTGTGAAAAATTATTGTAATGGCCCGAGTGTTGTTGTTAATGGTGCTGTTGGTTTGGGTAACTCATTGGCAATTGGGAATCTAGGGACTGAGTTGCAGCCTTCCCTTAGTATGACCGAGGCAGTAAAAGCTTATGTTTCTTCTTTTGTTGCTAGAGCAAAGGCCATATCTTCTAGCTCTAGTGAGCTGAACGGGTCTGGGGGGACGAATTGTTTTCCCGGTGTTGTGTTGGCTGCTAGTGGTGTTTGGCATCGAGTGGGTCTGTTGGTGCTGCCCCCACAATTATCATTCCTAATGCCAGCCCTAGCTATGCAAAAGTGTTGCTGGAATCCTAGTGATATTGATGTGAGCATTCTTCGTTCTTCTTCTCAAGCTATTCATTATCGTGTGTCTCATATTTCTGCTTTTTGGAGTTGTGTGGTCTATGTGGTCTATGGTGAGTGCGTATATGAGAGCGTTGGGAGCTTTGGGCCGATTTGATTACTTGTGGAAGTGACTTTGATGATTCTCCTTGGTTAGTTATGGGGGATTTCAACGCCATCCGTACATCTCTCGAGCATAGTGGTGGTCCATTATCGTGGCCATCTTGGAAAGACGATTTGGGTTGCTGCTTGGGTCAGGCTAGTTTGGATGATCTTCAGTTCTTTGGTTGTCGTTTCACGTGGTTTAATAAGCAGGTTCATTCTCCTATTTGGCGGAAGCTTGATCATGTTATCGCTAACTCTTCTTGGGAGTGTGTCTTCCCGGGTTCGGTTGCTAGGTTTCTTCACCCTCGGATTTCGGACCACTCTTATATAGTTGTTAAGCTTGCTGAGCTCCCAAAGAGGAGAATTTCTTTCAAATTCTTTGATTTTTGGGCTGATCACCGTGATTTCCTTTCTGTTGTGGCTAGGGCTTGGGGTATTGATGTTCGTGGTACCCTGATGTTCCGCTTGTGTAGTAAATTAAAAAGTGTTAAGGTGGCTTTGAAGAAGTTTAATGTTGAGCATTTTTCTAACCTACCGGGTAGGGTCTTGGAGACTAGGAAGGAGTTGGATAGGGTGCAGTGTGCTTTGCAGGACAACCCTAGTGATTCGGCTTTGTTAGCAGAAAGGCGAGACTTTCTTTATGGTATGGTGATCTGTGTCAGGCTAAGGAGGGTTTCAATAGACACAAATCTCGTGTTCAATGGCTCAATCTTGGGGATCGAAATTCGAAATTCTTCTTCAATGCTATGAAGAATCATCATTGTCGCAGTAAGATTACTTCTATTTCCAAGGAGGATGGGACTCGTTTGGAGGATGATGTTTTGGTTAGAGATGAGATTGTATCTTTTTATGAGACTATTACGAAGCATATGTCTGTTGAGCAGAGGGAGACTCTTGCCATGGAGGTTTCTTATGAGGAGATTAAGTTTGTCTTGTTTCCCTTGAAGGACAATAAGGCTCCTGGTCCAGACGGGTTTAATTCGGGCTTTTTTAAGAAGACTTGGAGTATTATGGGGGATGATGTTCTTTGTATTATTCATTCTTTTTTTTTTTTTTCAGGGCGTCTCTTGAAGCAGGTAATGCCACATCTATTGCTCTGATCCCGAAGATTCCCAACCCTTCCCAGGTTAAGGACTTCCGACCTATTTCATGCTATAACACTATTTACAAGTGTATTGCCAAGCTTATTGTGAATCAGTTTAAGATTGTCCTTCCTTCAGTGGTCAACTTTAATCAATCTGCTTTTGTTGCGGGGCGGCATATTAGCGACAACATTTTATTATGCCAGAAATTGGTGAGGAATTATCACCGAAGTGGTGGAACCCCGAGATATGCTCTTAAGATTGATTTGATGAAAGCTTATGATACTGTTCGTTGGGATTTTATGGTTGAGGTTTTGCAGACTATTGGATTCCCTGAGGGGATGGTGGGCTAGATTCGGGAGTGTATGACTTCTACTATATTCTCTGTATCTATTAATGGGGAGCTGAATGGTTTTTTCTCTGGGGGCCGTGGTTTGCTACAAGATGATCCTATCTCTCCTTATATTTTCATTTTGGCGATGGAAATTCTCACGGCTTTAGACTATGTCTCTTGATCGGGGTTTCAAGTTTCACTGGCGTTGTTCTAAAGACCGCCTTACTCACCTTTGTTTTGCAGATGACCTTATGAATTCTTATAAAGCAGATGCTCCATCGGTCTCTTTGATCAAGGATTGTCTTCTGCAGTTTATGGGTTTTTCAGGCTTGGTCCCGAATCCAGCTAAGAGTCATCTTTTCTCCTCCAGTATCTCTCTTTCCCTTAAGAATCAGCTGCTTTATGTGTTGGGTTTCCAAGAAGGTATTCTTCATGTGCGCTATTTGGGAGTTCCCTTTATCTCTCTACTAAGCTTCGGGCTATAGATTGTGCTTCTCTTGTTGAGCGTATTGTCAGGCATGCCAAGAGTTGGAGTAGTAGTTTCTTTCGTATGTAAGGTGGCTTCAGCTCATCAAGTCGGTTTTGTTCTCTATCCAAGTTTATTAGTCTTCTTTATTTATTCTTCCTAAGTCTGTTATTAGGAAGGTTGAGAGAATTCTCAGATCTTTCCTTTGGAAGGGTAGTGAAGCTCAAGGGCGAAAGTGGCTTGGAGTACAGTTTTTTTACCTCTGGAAGAGACGGGTTTGGGGATTAGGAGTTTGGAAACTTGGAATAGAGCGGCAATCGTTAAGCATTTATGGTTTCTCTGCTCTGACCAGATCTCCTCTTGGTCGATTGGGTTCAATCTTACTTGCTTCGAGGGCGGAGCTTTTGGGAGGTGTCGCATCCTAAAGATTGTTCTTGGAGTTGGCGGAAGATTTTGGAGCTTTGTTCTTGGGCTCGTCGGAGAATGAGGTTTAGGATTGGGAATGGTGAGAAGATGTTGTTGTGGTTTGATAATTGGCATCCGCTGGGTCCGATTGTGGATATATTTATGATCCCTGTGAATGAGTAGCATTGGGGGTAATGGTTCTGCTTGTCCTAAAAGTTATGCTAATGCTCTGAATGGACCTAAAGGATTAGATCCTCTTGACTCGGCATGTTTTCCTACCACACTACATTATGTTCAACCAAATGTTATTGATGGTAAGGTTATAGTGTGCCCTCCTGCTGAAGTTATTGAAGAGGGTAGTGTGTATTGGCGGAGTACATTAGTTGGTTACTTTGTGGGTAAAAGACTCCCTTTTCAAACTGTCAACTCTATTGCGCACAAGTTATGGGGGAGGCTTGGTTTGCTAGAGGTTCTAACCTCCGATAACGGCTTCTTTTTGTTTAGATTTGATAGCCTTCAAGAAGCTAGTGCGGTGTTGGACGGAGCCCATTGGCATATGGCTAATAGACCGTTGGTTCTCAAACTTTGGCAACCGGGATTATCTTTTACCAAGGAGGACCTATTTAAGGTTCCGGTTTGGGTTAGACTCTTTCACCTGCCTTTTGATTTATGGACGTCTAAAGGTATTAGTTGTGTGGCCAGTGCAGTTGGGAGACCTCTCAATGCTGACCATATTACCCTTTCTAGGAAACAGCTCAGTTTCGCTCGAGTTTGTATTGAGATTGATGCTCGGAACCCCCTTGTCGAGGAGATTGTTTTCCAGTATCCTAATGATCGTAGGGTACCTATTAGGGTTGAGTTTGAATGGGTTCCTGTGAAATGTCCCACTTGTGAAGTTTTTGGCCATTCGGTGAATTCCTGCCCTAAAAAGGCTCCTAGTAAGGAGGTTAGTAAACCTTCTCAGTCTTGGATTCCCAAGCCATCTATTCCTTCTACGGATAAAGTTGTTACGGCTGACACTACTAAGGAAAGGAGGGTGCCTGGATCCCGGTCTCTAAGAAGAAGAAAGACAAGGGAGCGACTGTGACCACTCATGTTAGCTCGAGCGGTGATGTGATTCAAGATGTTTCCACTGACATGATTCTTGTATTGGGTGAGTGCTCTTCTAATAGGTTGGAATCGGCTCTGGTAACTCCTCCTATGTCTGTGGTTTCGTCTGAGGTAGTTTTTATGGAGGCAGAGGGAAATGAGGTAAGTGATTGTTCCCTTGCCTCTTCACTTCTTGTCGAGGATCTTCCTAAGTCTATTTTAGCTGAGTGTCCGCCTTCTGGAGCTTATGATTCGCCCACTCCCATTGTTAACAGTTTGGCTAATAAGGCCATTGACTCTCTAGAGATCAAGAAATTGGTTTATGGTAACAAATCTAGAAAGGGTTCTGGTGGTAAGAGGAGTCAGAAACAGCAGTCCCCGAGAGGGGGTCGTTGGCGCTGATTTGTTTGGGTTTGGCTCTACTCTTCTATGTTTTAATGATTTTTGGTTGTTAGAACATTCGGGGTCTCAATGACCTATTAAAACATGCTAAAGTTAGGAGGTTTCTTTGTGATGAGAAGCTCTCATTGTGTGCTTTACAGGAGTGCCCCAATGACTCTGCTCTGTTAGCTGAAGAAGCTAGTCTTTCGTTACGGTATGGTGACATGAGTCGGGCTGATGAAGGCTTCAATAGACAGAAATCTCGTGTTCAGTGGCTAAACCTTGGGGATCAGAACACTAAATTCTTCTTTACTACTATGAAGAGTTTCCACGGCCGTAGCAAGATTACTTCTATCACTAAGGAGGATGGGACCCGTGTGGAGAATGCTGTTTTGGTTAGAGATGAGATTGTTTCTTTTTTTGAGACCCTTTTAGGTCCACAGCACTGTCAGCAGGATATTGATAGAGTTTCTGACATGAGTCCAACCACACCAGAGACATTACAAGATGCATCTAATAACTTGGAGGAACCCATGCAGTTGCCAACAGGTCCAATCACACGCCAAAGAGCAAAGAAGATCAGAGAGGCCTTTGCGGGACTAGCTCAGAGCTATGTGACCAGTTGCAGCAACCAAGTCAAGTGCACACCAGAGACACATATGGGCATAACCAGAGAGGTCCCCAAGCTATTTCATTTGACCCAGATCAGCTCAGACTGAAGCATAGTAGAGCAGCTTCAGCACCAGCACCCTTTTGACCCGATTTCACCCATTTTGGGACTATGTTGAATTCAGCCAAATGGGGGCATTTTTGTCATTTGTGCTCGACATTTTTACTTTATCTATGATGTAATTAGCATGGTTGACTATGCCATTAGGCTTAATTATGCTTAGATTTGTACTTAGTCGGAAGCACGTCAATTTACTATAGCATGTAAGCACCTTAATTAGCTTAAGTGAGATTAGCTTCTAATCTTTGTTTTAAGTTTATTTAGGTGCAAAATGACCTTAATGGTCGTGGTTGAGGTGCTTGACTTAGGGCTTTTGGTAATTTTAGCTCTAGGGTCATTTTAGCCTTTTTACTCTTTTGTAACCCTTATTATATGCCTCTTCTTTGTATTTTTGGACAACCAACGTAATATACAGAATTTTGAAAGAGAGAAAAGCTTGAGCTTTCCATGGCTATGGCCAAAACCTTGTTGAGGGAGGGATTCCCCTTTTCAAGTTCAAATTGACTTATCTAAGCTTGGCAACTTAGTGGCGTCTCCATTGCTAGCAAAATACAATCTGATTTCATGCTTGTGGTTATCATGGACGTGAGTTTCATGGTGGTTAGGGGCTGATCTTGGTTGGGTTTTGTTCCTACAAAATCAGTATTCAAAGTTCTTGGGGTTTTGAGAAAGATGCTTGGGGGTTTGCTTGGTTTCCAACCCAAGTGAGTTCTTGTCAGTTTCCCTTCGATCTACTATTACTAGGCATGTGACTGCTGAGCAGAGTGAGTATCTTACCCGGGAGGTTTCAGATGAGGAGATTAAGGTTGTCTTGTTCGCGCTGAATGACAATAAAGCTCTAGGCCCAGATGGGTTTAATTCGGGTTTCTTTAAGAAGTCTTGGAGTGTTGTAGGGGATGATGTCCTTTGTGCTATTCACTCTTTCTTTTCCTCTGGGCGTCTCTTGAGGCAGGTTAATGCTACTTCTATTGCTCTGATTCCTAAGATTCCCAACCCTTCTCAGGTTAAGGATTATCGGCCTATTTCTTGTTGCAACACTATTTACAAGTGTATTATTAAGCTTATTGCGAATAGGATCAAGGTTATCCTTCCATCTGTGATCAGTCATAATCAATCTGCTTTTGTTGCGGGTAGTCGTATCAGCGACAATATTCTTTTGTGTCAGGAATTGGTTTGGAATTATCATCGGACTGGTGGTTCCCGAGATGTGCTCTTAAGATTGACTTGATGAAATCTTATGACATTGTTCGTTGGGACTTTTTGGTTGAGGTTTTGCGGACTGTTGGTATTCCAGAGAGGATGGTGGGTTGGATTCAGGAGTGTATGACTTCTACTAGGTTTTCTGTGTCTATTAATGGAGAGTTGCATGGTTTTTTCTCTGGGGGTCGCGAGTTGCGACAAGGTGATCATATGTCTCCTTATCTCTTTGTTTTGGCTATGGAAGTTCTGTCATGTTTACTTCATAAAATGGCTCTTAATCAGGGTTTCAAGTTCCACGTGCGGTGTTCTAGGACCGTCTCACTCATCTTTGCTTTGCGGATGACCTTATGAATTTTTGTAAAGCGGATGCCTCCTCGGTTTCCTTGATCAAGGATTGTCTCGGGCAGTTCAGTGGTTTATCTGGTTTAATCCCGAATCCAGCTAAAAGTCATTTCTTCTCCTCTGGTATCTCTTCTACCCTTCAGGGCCAGCTGCGTCATGTTTTGGGGTTCCAAGGAGGGATTCTTCCAGTGCGGTATCTGGGAGTCCCTTTGATTTCTACTAAACTCCGCGCCTCAGATTGTGCTTCTCTTGTGGATCGTATTGTTATGTGTGCTAAGAGTTGGAGTAGTAAGTTTCTCTCTTATACGGGGCGGCTTTAGCTCATGAATTTACCGACGTCTCTTTACTTCATCTTCTTGTTCGGCTGTCTTTTGCAGCGTCAGTCTACCATATTTGGAGGGAGAGGAATGCCCGCACTCATGATGTGCCTTTTCGGCCTGTTTCTGTTCTTCTTAGTGATATTATTTTTGATGTTCGGAATCGTGCTAGCTTATTACGGAAGGTGAAACCATCTTATGATAATAAATAGCTTCACTTATCCTGGCACTTGCCCGATGACATCTTCTATTGATCTTGTTTTGCTTGTAGCCTTTCGGCTTTTCTTCTAGGAGGGCCTGTCCTCTCTAGTTGCCTGAGGTATGCCCCTTTGCTCTTGTATAGTTTTATTTTGTTTATAATACTTACTTTATCAAAAAAAAATAGAGTTATTTATGACTCTAGCCTGGATAGGATGGCTACTGTTGCTACTATTATCTTTGACTCTTCTTGGCGTTGGTCCCCAGCTAGGTCAGCTGCCCTTGTTGAGCTGGCTCGGTCCCTTCAATCGGATCCTTCTAGTATGAGGGAGGATGAGTTGGTTTGGGAGGATGACAGTGGATGAGGTTTTCAGTGTTTAGTGCTTGGAATGCAATGAGGATGAGGGGCTCCTTGATGCATTGGTATCAGGTTGTTTGGTTTCGTAAAGCTATTTTGTGCCATTCTTTTCTACTTTGGATGACTACTCAGGGTGGCCTTTGTACCCAGGATCGGCTAATGAGTTTCAGTATCTCTATTTGCTCGCATTGCATCCTTTGTGGTTGTTCAGGTTAGGATATTGATCATCTTTTCTTTCGATGCTCTTTCTCTTCGTGGGTTTGGACTACTGTGCTGGCCATGTCTGGATTAGATTAAAGGTCTCGAGTTTGGCAGCAGACTGTTGAGTGGATGTATCAGTTCACCGACGCCTCTTTATGTCTTCTTCTTGTTCAACTTTCGTTTGCTGCATCCGGAGGGAGAAGAATGCACGCATGCATGATGTGACCCATCGCCTTGCCAATGCTCTACTTTATGATATTGTGTTTACTGTCCGAACTCGTGCCAGTTTACTACGGAGAGTGAAACTATCTTATGATAATAAATGGCTTCACCTCTCATGGCGTCTGCCCGATGACATCTTTTGATGGTCTTATTTTATTTGTAGCCATTCAGCTTTTTGCTATGAGGGCCTGTCCTCTCTAGTTGTTTGGGGTATGCCCCTTTGCTTTTGTATATTTTTTAGTTAATATACTCACCTTATCCAAAAAAAAAATTATGTCCCGGATTCGAATGTAGTTGCTTTGCATTATGTTCAACCCAACTTTGTTGATGGAAGGGTTAAGGTGAGTCCTCATTTGGAAGTTAAGGAAGAAGGAAGTGCATTTTGGTGCAACACGTTAGTTGGTTATTTTGTGGGGAAGAGGATCCTGTTTCAAATTGTTGACTCTATTGCTCACAAGATTTGGGGTAAGTTAGACTTACGTGAGGTTTTGACGTCGGATAATGGCTTTTTCCTATTCAAATTTGATAGCTTTCAAGAAGCTTGTGTGGTTCTGGACAAAGCCCCTTGGCACATGGCGAATAGGCATTTGGTTCTGAAACATTGGCAAATGAGTTTACCTCTGACTAAGGAGGACATCAACAAAGTTCATGTTTGGGTTTGCCTTTATAATTTACCTTTTGCGTTTTGGACTGCTAAGGGCCTCAGTTTTGTGGCTAGTGCAGTGGGTTACCCTCTCCATGCTGATCACATCACCTTATCCAGGAAACTACTTAGTTATGCCCAGGTTTGTGTAGAGATTGATGCTAGGAAGGCTCTGGTTGAGGATTTTGACTTCCAATGTTCGAATGGTATGTGGTTAAGAGTTAGGGCCGAATTTGAATGGGTTCCTGTGAAATGTTCTACTTGTGAGGTTTTTGGTCATTCTCTGAATTCTTGTCCCATGAGAGAGGAGAGTAAACCACCATAGATCTGGGTGCCTAAGACCTCCACTCCTTCTATGGTTGTAGCTGTTTCAGCTCACACATATAAGGATAGTCATGGTACATAGATTTCGGTTTCTAAGAAGAAAAGGGGTAGGGCTGCGGTTCTGGCTACTCCTGTTAAGCTGAGTGGGGCTGAGGTTTCGGGTGGTGCAGCTGATAGGGTTCTTGTTCTGGGTGAGTGTTCTTCTAAGAGTTTGGATTCAATTCCGGTAGTTATTTCTGTGCTAATTGATACTTCTAAGGAAGTTGTTGTGGAGGCAGTGGATGAGAGGGGGGAGGGTGAATGCACTCCTATTGCTACACAACTTGTTAAGGATCTTTCTGAGGATGGTTTAGCTGAGATTCCGCTAGTTACGGTTTGTGATTCGCCCCTTCCTATTGATAACATGCTAGCTGTTAAGGCTAAAGACTCTCTGGAGGAAAAGAAGCTGGATTGTGGGGGCAAACATAAGAAGGGCTCGAGAGGTAAAAGGAATCAGAATCGACAATCCCCGAGAGGGGGTAGACGGCGATGATTTGCTTGGGTAGGTTTCTCATATTCTATCTGTTTTTATGATTTTTGGATGTTGGAATGCCCGGAGTCTCAATTATCCTATGAAACAAGCTGAAGTTAGGAGGTTCTTTCATGATGAGAAACTTTCTCTGTGTGGTTTAGTTAAAACTAAGGTGAAGGATATTAATCTTGTGATTGTTTTGCGTGTTATTAATCCTTCGTGGAAGTTTTTTTTTTCCATTCTAATGTTCTTCCATTTAATCGAATTTGGGTTTGATGGAATCCTAGTGATGTTGATGTGAGCATCATTCGTTCTTCTCCTCAACCTATACATTTTCGTGTGTCACATGTTTCTGCTATTTGGAGTTGTGTGGTTTCTGTGGTCTATGGTGAATGTGATTATGAGAAGCATCAGGAGCTTTGGGCTGATTTGATTACATGTGGTAGTGATTTTGATGCTTCTCTGTGGTTAGTTATATGGGATTTCAATGCTATTCGTTCTACTCTCGAGCATAGTGGTGGTTCTTTTTCATGGCCTTCTTGGAAAGACGATTTGGGATACTGCTTGAGTCAGGCTGGTTTAGACGTTCTTCAGTTCTTTGGCTGTCGCTTTACGTGGTTTAATAAACAGGTTCACTCTCCTATTTGGCGGAAGCTTGACCGTGTTGTCGCTAACTCCTCTTGGGAGTGTCTCTTTCCGGGTTCGACTGTTAGGTTTCTTCCCTCTCAGATTTCAGACCACTCTCATTTGGTTGTTAAGCTTGCTGAGCTCCCAAATAGGAAAACTCCTTTCAAATTCCTTGATTTTTGGGCTGATCATCATGATTTCCTTTCTATTGTAGCTAGGACGTGGGATATTGATGTTTGTGGTACCCCGATGTTCCGCTTGTGTCATAAGTTGAAAAGTATGAAGGTTGCTCTGAAGAGGTTTAATGTTGAGCACTTTTCTAATCTTTCGGGTAGGGCCTTGGAGGTTAGGAGGGAGTTGGATATGGTGCAGTGTCCTTTATAGGATAACCCTAGTGACTCGGCTCTGTTAGCAGAAGAGGCGAGACTTTCTTTTTGGTATGGTGACCTTAGTCGGGCTAAGGAGGGTTTAACTAGACAGAAATCTCATGTTCAATGGCTCAACCTTGGGGATCAGAATAAAAAAATTCTTTTTCCATGTTATGAAGAATCATCATTGTCAAAGTAAGATCACTTCTGTCTCTAAGGAGGATGAGACTCGTTTGGAGGATGATGTTTTGGTGAGGGATGAGAATGTATCTTTTTACGATACTATTTTGGGGCCTCAACCTTGTTTTTAGGATATTGATAGAGATATTCTTCATTCCGCTATTTCTAAGCATGTGTCTGATGAGCAGAGGGAGATTCTTGCCCGGGAGGTTTCTTATGAGGATATTAAGACTGTCTTGTTTTCTCTGAAGGATAATAAGGCTCCTAGTCTAGACGAGTTTAATTCAGGCTTCTTTAAGAAGGCTTAGGGTAATGTGGGGGATGATGTACTTAGTTCTATTCACTCGTTCTTTTGTTCGAGGCGTCTCTTGAAGCAAGTTAATGCGACATCTATTGCTTTGATCCCGAAGATCCCCAACCTTTCATAGTTTAAGGTTTTTCGACCTATTTCTTGCTGTAACACTATTTACAAGAGTATTGCCAAACTTATTGCGAATCGAATTAAGTTAGTTATTCCTTCAGTGGTCAGTACTAATCAATCTGCTTTTGTTGCAGGGAGGCATATTAGCGACAACATTTTATTGTGCTAGGAATTGGTGAGGAATTATCATCGTAGTGGAGGGACCCTAAGATGTGCTCTTAAGATTGATTTGATGAAAGTTTATGATACTGTTCGTTGGGTTTTATGGTTGAGGTTTTGCGGACTACTGCATTTCCTGAGAAGATGGTGGGATGAATTCGGGAGTGTATGACTTCTACTATGTTCTCTATGTCCATTAATGGGAAGTTGAATGGTTTTTTCTCTAGGGGCCGTGGTTTGCGACAAGGTGACCATATGTCTCCTTATCTTTTTGTTTTGGCTATGGAAGTTCTCACAGGCTTACTTGAGAATATGGCTCATGATCGGGGTTTTAAGTTTCATTGGTACTGTTCTAAGGACCATCTCACACATATTTATTTTGCAGATGACCTAATGATTTTTTATAAGTCGGATGCCTTCTCGGTCTCTTTGATCAAAGATTGTCTTCGGCAGTTTATGGGTTTATCAGGCTTGGTCCCGAATCCAGCTAAGAGTCATTTTTTCTCCTCCGGTATTTCTCCTACTCTTAAGGACCATTTGCTTCATGTTTTGGGTTTCCAAGAAGGTGTTCTTCTTGTGCGATATTTGGGAGTTCCCTTGATTTCTACTATGCTTCGGGCTTCAGACTATGCTTCTCTTGTTGAGCATATTGTCAGGCGTACCAAGAGTTATAGTAGTAGGTTTCTTTCGTATACGGGGTGGCTTCAGCTCATCAAGTCGGTTTTGTTCTCCATTCAAGTTTATTGGTCATCCTTATTCATTCTTCCTAAATCTGTTATTAGGAAGGTGGAGACGACTCTTAGATCCTTCCTTTGGAATGGCAGTGAGCTTATTTACTCAGGGGTGAAAGTGGCTTGGTGTAGAGTATTTTTCCTCTAGAAGATGGGGGTTTGGGGATTAAGAGTTTGTTTATTTGCTCTGGTCAGGTCTCCTCTTGGTCGAATTGAGTTCAGTCTTACCTGCTTTGTTGGCATAGCTTTTGGGAGGTGTCGTGTCCTAAAGATTGTTCTTGGAACTGACGGAAGATTTTTGATCTTCGTTCTTGGGCTCGTCGGAGAATGAGGTTTGGGATTGGGAATGGTGATAAGACGTTGCTGTGGTTCGATAATTGGCATCCACTGAGCCCGATTATGGATACTTTGGGTGAGAGAGTTATTTATGTCTCTAGTTTAGATAGGATGGCTACCGTAGCTACTATTATCTCTGACTCTTCTTGGCGTTGGCCCCCAGCTAGGTCTGCTGCCCTTGTTGAGTTGGCCCGGTCCCTTCAGTCGAATCCTTCTAGTTTGAGGGAGGATGAGTTGGTTTGGGAGGATGACAGTAGAGGGATGTTTTCAGTGAATAGTGCCTGAAATGCTATAAGGACGATGGGCACTTTGATGCGTTGGTATCAGGTTGTTTGGTTTCGTAAGGCTATTTCACGCCATTCTTTTCTGCTTTGGTTGACTATTTCGGGTGGCCTTTGTACCTAGGATCGACTGATGAGTTTCGGTATCTTTGCTTGCTCGCGTTGCGTCCTCTGTGGCTGTTCAGGTGAGGATTTTGATCACCTTTTCTTCCAATGCTCTTTCTCTTCGCGAGTTTGGACGACTGTGTTGCCCATGTGTGGGTTAGATTGGAGTTCTCGAGTTTGGCTGCAGACTGTTGAATGGATGTATCAGTTCACTGACGGCTCTTTATGTCATCTTCTTTTTCGGCTTTCATTTACGACGTCAGTTTACTGCATTTTGAGGGTGAGGAATGCCCGTACTCATGATGTGCCTCCTCGCCCTGTCAGTGCTTTACTTAGTGACATTGTGTTTGCTATTCGGACTCGTGCTAGTTTATTGCGAAGGGTGAAACCATCTTATGATAATAAATGGTTTCACCTCTCCTGGCACCTTCCAGATGACATTTTCTGAAAGTCTTGTTTTATTTGTAGCCTTTCAGCTCTTCTACTATGAGGGTCTATATTCTCTAGTTGTCTGGGGTATGCCCCTCTGCCTTTGTTCATTTTTGGTTAATATACTTACTTTATCCAAAAAAATATCGATGCATGCAGGACATATTCTTTTGGGCAGGCCATGGCAGTTTGATAAAAAGGTTATGCATGATGGGTTCAAGAATAGATACTCATTTCAGCATAAGGGAAAACCTATTACTTTATTATACCCACTTACACCTAGAAAAGTCCACGAAGATCAAGTTATGTTGCAACTTGAGCATGATAAAGAGAGAGTGAGGGAAAACACCACCTTTGGGGAAATAGGTGAGAGTGGTGAGTTAAAGGGGTCTAAGGCTGAACCTAGTGAGAAAAACAAGGCCAAGGCCGTGAGTGTTCCCAAGGGGAGTGTAACGCATCCGGGATAGGCATTGGAGCAATTCTTATGCAAGAAAAATGGCTAATAGCCTACTTTAGTGAGAAGCTTAATGAAGCAGTTTTGAGGTACCATACATATGACAAGGAGTTGTATGCGCTAGTGAGAGCCCTCAAGACTTGGCAACATTATCTGTGGCATCGAGAGTTTGTGATCCATATCGATGATGAGTCATTGAAGCATTTGAAGGGCCAAGGTAAGCTGAACAAGCAACATGCAAAGTGGTTAGAGTTTATAGAGACATTTCCATATGTTATCCACTACTGCGAAGGTATGTTTTACTTACTTCAATGAATGCCAAAATGTTTATTTGGGATAAGGTAAGTATATATTAACAAAAGAAAGAGACAAAAGCACATGGGCATACCTCAGACAGCTAAAGAGGATATTCCCTCCTACCAACAAAGCTAAAAACTACAAAGGAAACAAAACATCAAAAGATGTCCTCAGACATGTGCCAAGAGAGATGAAGCCATTTATTATCATAAGATGGTCTCACCTTTCGTAGCAAACTAGCACGTGTCCGAACAAAAAAACAAGGTCAGAAAGAAGAACACTCAAAGAGCCAGGAGGCTCATCATGAAGGCAAGCATTTATTTCCCTATATAAGAAGTAACATAGGCTGTAAATGACAGATGAACCAGAATATGACATAAGGAGCCTCCAGTGTACTGATCCATCCATGGAACTGTCTACATCCAAATCTGGGAGCTCCAATCTAAACCACACATAGCCAACACAGTCGACCAAACCCGTGATGAGAAAGGGCACTGAAAAAAAAAGGAATGTCAGGATGTTGGGATTTGATTTGATTTGATTTGATTAAGGATCTATATACATGTGATTCTGACTTTGATGAGATTTGTGTTGTATGTATGTACAAAGTCTAATAGATGACTCTTCACTGGATTCGGAACCAAACCCTATTAACTCATAAACTACTGAAGACAATCCCTGATCAAAGAGACCGAGGAAACATCCGGCTTACAAAAAATCATCAGGTCATCTGCAAAACAAAGATGTGTGAGACGGTCCTTAGAACAATGCCAATGAAACTTAAAATTCCGATCCTGAGCCATATTCCGAAGTAAACCCATAAGAACGTCCATAGCCAAAATAAAAAGATAAGGAGACATAGGATCACCTTGATGCAAACCACGGCCCCAGAGAAAAAACCATTCAGCTCTCAATTAATACACAGAAAACATAGTAGAAGTCATGCACTCCCGAATCCACTCCACCATCCTCTCTGGAAACCCAATTGTCCCCAAAACCTCAACCATAAAATCCCATCAAACAATATCATAAGTGATAAGAACCCAAGCCCTAACTCTGCCCTAAAAGCTAGCTCAAAGGGAGAGGGTTGGCCCTGGCCTTATAAACTAGTCCAGGAGGCACCCAACAACCGATGTGGGACGCATCATCCCCACCCCCTTGAGACCCGACTGCCTCAATCGGCGTTCTACCGAACCCCAAGAGACACCGGCCATTCACACGGAGTGGTGGCTCTAATATTAACCAACTGATAAGAACCCAAACCCTAACTCTGCCCTAAAAGCTAGCTCAGAGGGAGAGGGTTGGCCCTGCCTTATAAACCAGCCCAGGAGGCACCCAACAACCGATGTGGGACACATCATTTGTACTCGTCGTTCATCAGAATTTTGTGCATACAAAATAATGGATTAATGCCTCGAATGTCTGTTATAGTCAAGCCAATGGCTTTCTTGTGTTCTCGTAACACTCTCAGCAACTTATCTTTCTGCTCCAATGTTAGTGACGAAGAAATAATCACAGGTAAATTAGAAGAGTTTCCTAAAAATGTATACCTGAGATGGCTCGAAAGTAGCTTTAGTTCCAGCTGTGGTGGTTCTTCAATCGAAAGCTTGATTCGCTCCTTTTTTGATAGTTCCAAACTTTCCACATGTGGTGTCGATTTGAAGCGAAATGGTCTGTCAAGATAGTTGATACTTTCCAGAATTTCATCATCTAGCTCGCTGTCAGTCATGTTGGTGATGCAAGCTTCAAGTTTGTTCGTGGGAAGTTGCATTTCATCAATATCTTGGATGATAGTATCTATAACATCAATTCTGAAACATTCCTCCTCATTTTCATCACTCGGGAATTTCATAGCTTTGAAAACATTAAAAGTAACTTCTTAGTCCTTTACTTTCATGTTTAGTCTCCTTTTTGTACATCAATAACAGTTCAACCTGTAGCCAAGAATGGTCTCCCGAGGATGATATGTACATCTTTGTCTTCCTCCATGTCAAGGATAATAAAGTCTACTGGGAGAATGAGTTTGTCGACTTTGACCAGCACATCTTCAACTACACCTCTCAGAAATGTAAGTGTTCTATCAGCAAGTTGCAGAGAGACTGAGGTGGGCATTGCTTCTCCAATCTGTAGTTTCCTGTAAATCGAAAAATGCATCATATTAACACTAGCACTTAGATCACACAAAGCTTTACCGACCTAATGTTCTCATATGGTGCATGGGACGGTGAAACTGCCAGGATCTTTCAACTTTGGGGGAAGTTTCTTATGAATGATGGCGTTGTATTATTCTGTCAATGCTACTGTCTCGTAATCTCTCAATCTCCACTTTCATGATAAAATGTCTTTTATGAATTTGACATAGCTGGGCATTTATTCCAACGCTTCTGTAAATGGAATGTTGATATGCATCTTTTTGAACACCTCCAAGAATCGAGCAAACTGCTTGTCCAATTTGTTTTTCTGGAGACGTTGTGGAAAAAGGTGGAGGTGGAGTGAATCTTTCTTGATCATTTTCCTTTGCTTTTTTTTCGTCCATCTGTGGCTCTATTTCTTTTGGAACTTCCTCAATCGATGCCTTGATTCCAACATCTTTGTTGATTTCAGTACCGCTTTTCAAAGTAATGGCTTGACATTGCTCATTCCCTCGCAACTTGAGCTTGACAAAGAGATAGCAAAGGGAAACACCACCTTAGGTGAGACTAGTGAGAGTGATGTATCTGGTGAGAAAAATATGGCCAAGGCCGTGGGAGTTCCCAAGGGGAATGTGAGTGCACGTGAGGAGGAAACAAAAGGGAGAGTTAAAAAGAGTTTCTACATGGGTGAAGGTGAAACGAGGAAAACGTTCAAGGCTAGCAAGCTCATGCTATTGTTAGTCTATAAGGAGTCTCATATTTATTTTACTAACACTGACCATTTGCTTCCTGTGTCTATTTTATCTCTTTTGCAGGATTATAATGACGTACTGACAGAGGACATACCTAGTGGGCTTCCACCCATTAGAGGTATTGAGCACCAGATAGACTTCATACCTGGAGCAGTCATTCCTAATAGACCGGCTTATAGGAGCAATCTCGAGGAGACAAAGGAGCTACAAAGGCAAGTAAGGGAGTTGATGGACAAGGGATATGTAAAGGAAAGCATGAGTCCTTGTGCAGTACCGGTGCTTCTAGTTCCTAAGAAAGATGAGACGTGGCGTATGTGCGTTGATTGTCGAGCTATCAACAATATTACGGTAAAGTATCGTCACCCCATTCCTAGACTAGATGACATGTTGGATGAATTGCATGGTTCTAAAATTTTTAGTAAGATTGATTTAAAGAGTGGATACCGTCAAATTCGCATGAGAGAGGGAGATGAGTGGAAAACTACATTTAAGACTAAGTATCGCTTGTATGAATGGTTACTTATGCCATTTGGTCTTTCAAACGCACCTAGCACATTTATGAGATTCATGAATCATGTTATGCATGCATTTTTAGGTAAGTTTGTTGTGGTTTATTTTGATGACATCTTAGTTTACAGTAAAAAAGTAGATGAGCATGTTATGCATTTGAAGCATGTTCTTGATGTGTTAAGGCAGGAAAAATTGTATGTTAACTTTGATAAGTGCACTTTTTGTATGGATAGAATTGCTTTCCTTGGATTTGTTGTCAGTGCAGATGGCATCGAGGTAGATTTGGAAAAGGTGAAGGCAATTCAGGATTGGCCAACACCAACAACAGTGACAGAAGTCAGAAGCTTCCATGGATTAGCAAGCTTCTATCGTAGATTATTAAAGACTTCAGTAATATTGCAGCACCACTGACTGAAGTAGTGAAGAAAACTGTTGGCTTCAAATAGGAAGAAGAGCAGGAGAGTGCATTCCAGAATCTTAAAATGAAGTTGTGCAATGCACCAGTTTTGGCGTTACCCAACTTTGAGAAGATATTTGAGATTGAGTGTGACGCATCCGGGATAGGCATTGGAGCGGTTCTTATGCAAGAAAAACGACCAATTGCCTACTTTAGTGAGAAGCTTAATGGAGCAGTTTTGAGATACCCAACTTATGACAAGGAGTTGTAAGCACTAGTGAGAGCCCTTGAGACTTGGCAGCATTATTTGTGGCCTCGAGAGTTTGTGATCCACACAGATCATGAATCATTGAAGCATTTGAAGGGCCAAGGTAAGCTGAACAAACGACACGCAAAATGGTTAGAGTTTGTTGAGACATTTCCATACGTAATCTGCTACAAACAAGGTAAGGAAAACAATGTCGCTGATGCACTATCGCGAAGGTATGCTTTACTTACTTCATTGAGTGCAAAAATGCTTGGGTTTGAATTTATTAAAGAACTTTATGCTAGGGATATTGACTTTAGTACTATCTATGTTGCATGTGAAAAGTCTGCTTTAGTAATTCTACCACATGATGGGTTTCTGTTTAGTGAGAACAGATTATGCATTCTTGTTGTAGTATCCGTGAGTTGTTAGTGAAGGAAGCACATGAGGGAGGTTTAATGGGGCACTTTGGCATTACCAAAACCTTAGGGTATTGAGTGAACATTTTTATTGGCCTAAAATGAGGAGATATATTGAGCGTTTGTGTGATAAATGCTTAACTTGTAAACATGCTAAATCTAAGGTTATGCCTCATAGGTTGTAACACCATTGCCTATACCTAGTGAGCCATGGGTAGATTGACATGAGTCCAACCACACCAGAGACATTACATGATGCAGCTAACAACTTGGAAGAACCCATGCAGTTGCCAACAGGGCCAATCACACGCCAAAGAGCAAAGAAGATCAGGGAGGCCTTTGCGGGACTAGCTCAGAGCTATGTGACCAGTTGCAGCAACCAAGTCAAGTGCACACCAGAGACACATATGGACATAACCAGAGAGGTCCCCAAGCTATTTCATTTGACCCAGATCAGCTCAGACTGAAGCATAGCAGAGCAGCTTCAGCACCAGCACCCTTTTGACCCGATTTCACCCCATTTTGGGACTATGTTGAATTCGGCCAAATGGAGGCATTTTTGTCATTTGTGCTTGACATTTTGACTTTATTTATGATGTAATTAGCATGGTTGACTATGCCATTAGGCTTAATTATGCTTAGATTTGTACTTAGCCGGAAGCACGTCAATTTACTATAGCATGTAAGCACCTCAATTAGCTTAAGTGAGATTAGCTTCTAATCTTTGTTTTAAGTTTATTTAGGTGCAAAAGGACCTTAATGGTCGTGGTTGAGGTGCTTGACTTAGGGCTTTTGGTAATTTTAGCTTTAGGGTCATTTTAGTCTTTTACTCTCTTTTTGTAACCCTTATTATATGACTCTTCTTTGTATTTTGGAGACAACCACGTAATATACAGAATTTTGAAAGAGAGAAAAGCTTGAGCTTTCCATGGCTATGGCCAAAACCTTGTTGAGGGAGGGATTCCCCTTTTCAAGTTCAAATTGACTTATCTAAGCTTGGAAACTTAGTGGCGTCTCCATTGCTAGCAAAATACAATCTGATTTCATGCTTGTGGTTATCATGGACGTGAGTTTCATGGTGGTTAGGGGCTGATCTTGGTTGGGTTTTGTTCCTACAAAATCAGTATTCAAAGTTCTTGGGGTTTTGAGAAAGATGCTTGGGGTTTGCTTGGTTTCCAACCCAAGTGAGTTCTTGTCATTTGGTATCATGAGCTTAGGGTTCTGAGGTCTGATTTCCTATCCTTTGTGTTGTTTAATCTTGTATTCATCTTTGTTCTTTGTTGATTTAATTTCGGCATCAAGGTTTTACTTCCACCTTGATTCGGCCATTGTTGGATCTTGTTGTTTCTTGCTGATTCTTGTTGATTTGTGATCAAAATATCATGAATAACATTCTGCCTTGAGTGTTTTTTGATTGATCATGAGTATTTCTTTGAGTTAAGCTTTGGCTACTTAGGTCAAAATTGGGGCTTTTGTGTTCTTTGCTTGAATCAAGTGTTTAGTTGTTATTTGTAAGTTACTAGGACGTGTTTAACATTGTTATTAAGTTATTAGTTTCAAAAAATCAAAAAAAAAAAAAAGAATGCATCAGGTCAGATTCGGCCAAGGAAGAACCATCACCACCCTTGCTTTATTCTTGCCATATGCATGTCACTTAGCTTGTTTTCAATAGGTATTGTTCATATCTACTTTGAGAAAATCAGATTGCACTCCATTACTCCTAGCATTTGCGTGAACTAGCTTGTTTGCAATCTTTGTGAAGTTGTTGCAATCTTGTGAAGTGTGAGGAAAACAAGTGTGTTTGAGTGTTGTGGTGAGGCATTTGAGTGAATGAGTGTTGAAACAAAATGAAATGCTTATGGATTGATGAGGTCGTGACTTATTCTTCAAGTTTACTTATGCTTGTGTGTTAACTTTGTGAGACAAGTCTGGTTGCTTTGTTACACAGTAAGATGCTTGATGTGCTTATGTTGAAGCATGAATTAACAAGTGTGCTTGCTGATTTGCGTGAGCCATCATTAGCTTGACATTGGATTTGTGTTGAAATCATTAGCATGACATTGAAAATGGAAGCACTCATGAGCTTGACATGGAAATTTGAGTAGCCATCATTGCATTTGAGAGGTGCTTGAAGAGGCAAGCTGCTGCATCACCAAGTTAGTTGGAAAAAGTGTTTAGTTGGTTTGTAACTTACCATTGCCGAATTGACATGCTTAATTGACCTACTTGTAAGCTACTTACGTAAGCAGCTGAGTCACCTACTTGTTTTGAAAAAAAAAGAAAAAAAAAGAAAGAGAATTGATCGCATTGTGCTTAGCTTGATTAGACCATTTGCAAGTTGATTGGATTGCTTTACATGAGTTACATTGATTTTGATTTGGTGTGTATTGGTTTGAGCTTGAAAGACTATATTTGTGTTATACCGAATTGAAATCCTTTGTGCTTCATTGTGTTTCATTGGAGTGTAAACACTTGTGAGTGTGTGTGAGAATAAAAGAAAGGTGAGCTCAAACACTATAGCGAGTGACCACAAGATTGATTCAGTGACACGTTGATTGCTTGCTTGCTTATTTATTGCATTTAGCTAACTCGTCATTCTTTCTTATTATGAGCACTCTAGCTATAAGTTTCTTTCGATTGAGTCTCCGTGATTACTTATCTTATTTGCTTTATTCCACCTGCTCTATATATACATGTGTTTCTGCTAGCTTGTGGACTACATCTTAGTTGACCATTCTGGGAATTGAGTTGATTTGTAATTGAATTGAGGAAGAACTCAATAGTGGTAAAAGGCAGTGAGTGTGAGCACAATATCGGGTAAAAGCCAATATAGTGCAAACACGAGTGGATTGAGATATAATTGAGTGTAAACACGTGAGATTGTGAGCTTGAGAGGATTTTACATATCGTATTACTTTCTTGTTATTACTGATTTGTTTGTTGAGCTTTGAAATGGCAGGTGTTAGTTTAACCATCGATGAGAAGCTTGCAGCTATGGATAGAAAGTTTACAGATATGATGGAGAATATGAATGCTGCATTGGAAAGGTTGTCCAAGAGTGTAGAGAGTATTCAGTCGGGCAGTGTTCCCAGAGCACACCACCTCAGAATGTACCACCACCTCATAATGTACTACCACCTCATAATGTACCACCACCTCATAATGTGCCACCACGTCGAGTACCACCGCAACATATACCATCGGATGAAGAAGAAGCCGAGAATGACTTTGATGATTTTGATGATCTTGATGATGTTGAGGAGAGGTTTCAGCCTAGACAAGATAGGAGGCATGGTAGGGGGTTTGGTAGAGGGTGTGATAGGAGGTTTGATGGGAGACATATCGGAGGGATAGACGATTTGATGATAGAGGTGCATTTGATGATAGGCGAGGGGATTATGATCGAAGGGGTTATGGTAGACGAGGGGACTTAGATGGAGATCTAGGTAGCATTAAAATCAAGATACCAACCTTTCAGGGGAAGAATGATCCCGAGGCTTATTTGGAATGGGAGAAGAAGATTGAGCTGATATTCAATTGCCATCACTACTCAGATGTGAAGAAAATCAATCTGGCAGCTATTGAGTTTACTGATTATGCCATGATATGTGTGGATCAGCTTGTTGCTACTCGGAGAAGAAACTATGAGAGACCAGTTCAGACTTGGGAAGAACTCAGAGGTCTTATGAGGAAGAGGTTCATTCCGAGCCATTACTACCGTGAGTTGTATCAGAAGCTACAACATCTGTATCAGGGTACCAAGAGTGTTGAGGATTAGTACACAGAGATGGAAGTTGCCATGATCAGGGCGAATGTAGTTGAGGATGCAGAGGCTACTATGGCACGGTTTCTTGGAGGCTTAAATAGGGAGATTTCCAACATGGTGGAGTTACATCATTATGTTGATTTGGAGGACATGCTTCACATGGCTATCAAGGTAGAGAGGCAACTCAAGAAGAAGGCCACATCCAGATTTGGTACTCAGACTACTTCTACTTGGAAGGGGAAATGGGTTCCGAATGAGAAGCGAGATGGAGGCTTTAACAAGCCTAGAGGTGATTTCAGTGGAGGTTTTAACAAGCCTAGAGCCGAACCTAGTGGTAAGGGTAAAGAGACTGCAGAATCGAGTAAACCTAGACCTAAACCTGAGGGTACAGCTACGAGAACTAAGGATGTCAAGTGTTTCAAGTGTTTGGGCATGGGACACTATGCTTCACAATGTCCCAATAGGCGCACCTTATTGATTGACAAGAGCGGAGATGTGTACTCTACAGATGATGAGGTTGAGGATGAGATGCCGGAGTTAGAAGATGCTAGTGACCACGAGGGAGCTCCATACCCTTTAGATAACTTATCCCTAGTTGTTAAGCGTGCTTTGACAGCACAAGTTGTTGAGGATGAGAGTGATCAGCAGATGGAGAACATATTCCACACCAGATGCCGTGTGAATGGTAAGTGATACGAAACAAGATGTGAAGCAGACGAAACCCGACCCAAGATCCCGTAGACCCCCAAAGAACCTGTCCTTGAAAACCCTTGGAGATAGCCTCAGATGAATTTTGCCAGCAAATAGGACGCCACAAAGGATGCCAACCCTTTGATAAGTCTTTGTTCAATCACTGAACGATGATAAAATTTTCTCAATCTCAAGAAAATAAGTTACTATTCACGCACAAAAAATAGGGTGCTGCATTAAGAGGTGTTTTTGAGTTTAAATAGTAACATACTCAAACCCTAAGAGAGCTAAAAAGACTAATATAGCCCTAAACTACCCATTATCAACTAAAAGCCATAATTCCTAATTTCTAGCCCACTTTGAACCCATAACTAAATAAAATAAACTAACCCAATAATAAATAAAAACGGTAATCCCCGTTGGTTCCATACATGCAAATAAATAATAAATATGCCTAAATAACGGAAAACGATTCATGCTGCTAGGATCACATCATTCTCCCTCTCTTGAAAAGGATTCGTCCTCGAATTCGTGCCCGGATCATAGATAGTAATGATAAAATCAATTGGACGATTATTCTGGAAAAAGGAAAAATCACATGAAAGAAAAATGTCAATGTTAGTACAATAATGCTGGTGTATTGTTCCCTTTTGCCCATACTCTTCCGCAAAATCTAATTTTATTGCACTCTCCTTCCCAATGAGATTCCTAATTAAGTTCACACTCTCAATCTCATTCACAACAAATTCTACATGCTTAACACTCACAAAACTCTCACACGTATTTACCCATGTGTTTCCCGACTCGTTACTCTAATTTGAATGCTCAAAACTCTCAACACATTCGACTACACATGTAGTTTCATTAATACATTTAGCCATGCATTGAGCTTCAAAATTATCATCACCAGCAACAGCTAAGTCATCCACCTCAGCAATAGCAACAACCTCTACATCAAACTCACTCCTCACTACTTGCTCACTCACTACCATGCCCATATTTTCTTCATTTACATTCACAACATCAATAACAAGTTTATTTTCCAAGCACTCAGCAACTCTTTCTTTTTTTCTCTTTTCAACCTCACTTCTCCTCTTATTATTAATTGATCTTTATAGGCTTGTTGTGGTGTTAAAAGAGAGAATCATTGACCTCCGTTCCGTGACATAAATGTACCTACTCCTCTCAACATGATACCACACTTGCCTATCATACTTCCATGAACCACCCAACAATACGTGACAATCAAGCATAGGCACCACATCACATAATACCTCATCATGAAACCTCATAGTAGAAAATGCAACCATAACTTGATACTCCACCTTAACCTCAGCACAATTAGGCAAACCTCGTAACATATAAGGCTTAGGATGGTTTCGCAATGACAACCTCAATTTCTCCACGAGACTGGTACTAACTAAATTAACCCACTGTTCCCCATCAATAATCACACTGCACACCTCATCTTTCACAAATACTCTGGTACGAGAGATATTATCTCTTGGTTGCCCCATAATATCAACCAATGCACTTGGCATCTTGACAAAAACAAACTCAAGAAGGAAGAAAAGACAAAAAAAAATGACAAAGACAAAGACAAGACAAAAATAAGACTAAAAAAACCACATGAGACTCGAAACAAAACACAAAAAAATCAGATTCAAAATTCAGTGACAAATTCAACCAAAAATTTTCTTTTCGATTAAGGAACACTAAGGCAATCCCTAGCACAACTTAACACACAAGATAATTGAACAAACTTTACTGACCAGACCTGATTTTTTTTTTTTAACAACAGCAACAGCCTATTAACAAATTCTCATGCAAAAAGATCAAAAAGCAAACAAACTCTACTGCCTACTGACATGCACTAGCCAATGAAAGATTTTTTTTTTTTGACTGACAAACGCAATTCCAGAAATTTTTTTTTTTTTTTTTTGGTTCACAGCCTCACAGGCGTGAACTTACTTAACTTTTTTTTTTATTTTTTATTTTTTACGCAAGCAAGAAGAATGGAAAAAAAAAATTAAGAGATTTTTTTTTTCAGTCACAGCAGTTTTTTTTTTTTTTTTTTTTTTTGGTTTTCACTGACAACACGGCCTTTAACTTTGCAAAACCAAAAAACTAACAAACCCAAAGAAGAAAATTAACAGACTGCCGAAGACAAGACAATTCAAATTGTCAATATATATTTTGGAATCAACAACACACAGTAAACAAAGGAGAAAAAAATTGAAAGACCGAAAGAAAATAAAGAAGAAACGGAAAAAACAAAAGTCAGACCTGAAATCTGGCTCTGATTACCAATTGATACGAAACAAGATGTGAAACAGACGAAACCCGACCCAAGATCCCGTAGACCCCCAAAGAACCTGTCCTTGAAAACCCTTGGAGATAGCCTCAGATGAATTTTGCCAGCAAATAGGACGCCACAAAGGATGCCAACCCTTTGATAAGTCTTTGTTCAATCACTGAACGATGATAAAATTTTCTCAATCTCAAGAAAATAAGTTACTATTCACGCACAAAAAATAGGGTGCTGCATTAATAAGAGGTTTTTGAGTTTAAATAGTAACATACTCAAACCCTAAGAGAGCTAAAAAGACTAATATAGCCCTAAACTACCCATTATCAACTAAAAGCCCATAATTCCTAATTTCTAGCCCACTTTGAACCCATAACTAAATAAAATAAACTAACCCAAATAATAAATAAAAACGGTAATCCCCGTTGGTTCCATACATGCAAATAAATAATAAATATGCCTAAATAACGGAAAACGATTCATGCTGCTAGGATCACATCAGTAAGGGTTGTAGTATGATTATAGATGGAGGCAGTTGTACCAATGTGGCTAGCACGGCTTTGATTGAGAGATTGGGGTTGAGTTGCTTGAAGCACCCCAAACCTTACAAGTTGCAGTGGTTAAATGATTGTGGTGAAGTGAAGGTAACGAAGCAGGTATTATTGAGCTTTACCATTGGGCCTTACACATATGATGTTCTATGTGATGTGATTCTGATGCATGCGGGTCATATACTTTTGGGGAGGCCGTGGCAGTTTGATAAAAAGGTGATTCATGATGGGTTCAAGAATAAGTATTCATTTCAACATAAAGGGAAACCCATTACACTATACCCACTTACACCAAAGCAAGTCCATGAAGATCAGGTTAAGTTGCAACTTGAGAGGGATAAAGAGAGGGCGAGTGCAAACACTAACCTGGGGGAAACTAGTGAGAGTGTGAAAAATAAGGCCAAGGCCGAGAGTTTACCCAAGGGAAGTGAGAGTGAAAGTAAGGGGGACACCAAAGGGAGAGTGAAAAGAAGTTTCTACATGGGTGAGGGTGAAGCGAGGAGAGCTTTCAAGACTAGCAGCCTGATGCTATTGTTAGTTTACAAGGAGCCCCATGTTTATTTTTCTAACACTGATCCTTTGCTCCTATGTCTATTTTATCTCTTTTGCAGGACTACAACGATGTACTGACTGAGGACATTCCTTGTGGGCTTCCACCCATTAGAGGCATTGAGCACCAGATAGACTTCGTACCTGGAGCAGTCATTCCCAATAGGCCATCCTATAGAAGCAATCCTGAGGAGACAAAGGAACTTCAACGCAAGTGCGGGATTTGATGGAAAAGGGTATGTAAGGGAAAGCATGAGTCCTTGTGCAGTACCAGTGCTTCTAGTTCCTAGGAAAGATGGGACATGGCGGATGTGTGTTGATTGTCGAGCCATCAATAATATAACGGTAAAGTATCGCCATCCTATTCCTAGGCTAGATGACATGTTAGATGAATTGCATGGTTCCAAGATATTTAGTAAGATTGATTTGAAAAGTGGATACCATCAAATTCGCATGAGAGAGGGAGATGAGTGGAAAATCGCATTTAAGACCAAATATGGATTATATGAAAGGCTAGTTATGCCATTTGGTCTTACAAATGCACCTAGCACATTTATGAGATTAATGAATCATGTTATGCGTGCATTTATAGGTAAGTTTGTTGTGGTATACTTTGATGACATCTTAGTTTACAGTACATCGATTGAGGAGCATGAATTACATTTGAGACATGTACTTGATGTTTTACGAAAAGAACAACTGTATGCTAACTCTGACAAATGCACATTTTGCATGGATATAATTGTTTTTCTTGGCTTTGTTGTGAGTGCAGATGGCATCGAGGTAGATGTGGAGAAGGTGAAGGCAATTCAGGAATGGCCTACACCAACTACAGTGACAGAAGTCCGAAGCTTTCATGGATTAGCGAGCTTCTATAGGAGATTTGTCAAGGACTTCAGTAGCATTGCCGCGCCATTGACGAGGAGGTAGTAAAGAAGACAGTTGGTTTTCAATGGGGCGAGGCGCAAGAGAGAGCATTCCAGGATCTTAAAGAGAAGTTATGCAGTGCACCCATTTTGGCACTACCCAACTTCGAGAAGACATTTGAAATTGAGTGCGACGCATCAAGGTTAGGTATTGGAGCAGTTCTTATGCAAGAAAAGCGGCCAATAGCCTATTTTAGTGAGAAGCTGAATGGAGCAGCTTTGAGGTACCCCACGTACGACAAAGAGTTATATGCGCTTGTGAGAGCACTTCAGACGTGGCAGCACTACTTGTGGCCTAAAGAGTTCGTGATCCACACCGACCATGAATCATTAAAACACTTGAAGGGTCAAGGTAAGCTGAATAAGCGACACGCAAAATGGATGGAATTCGTTGAGTCATTTCCATATATTATACGCTACAAGCAAGGTAAAGAAAACATCGTGGCTGATGCATTATCTCGCAGGTATGTTTTACTTACTTCAATGCATGCACGGATGTTGGGATTTGATTTGATTAAGGAACTATATGAGTGTGATTCTGATTTTGGTGAGATTATTGTTGCTTGTGCAAAGTCATCTTTTGGAAAGTTTTACATTCATGACGGTTTCTTATTTAAAGCGAACAGGTTGTGTGTTCCTGCTTGTAGTATGCGTGAGTTGCTTGTGAAAGAAGCGCATGGGGGAGGTTTGATGGGGCATTTTGGGATTACTAAGACTTTAGCTATTTTACATGAGCACTTTTATTGGCCTAAAATGAAACGTGATGTTGAGCGTATTTGTGATCAGTGTCTAACATGTAAGCATGCTAACTCTAAATTAATACCACATGGTTTGTATACTCCTTTGCCTGTACCTAGCGAACCTTGGGTTGATATATCGATGGATTTTGTGTTAGGTTTGCCAAGGACAAAGAGGGGTAGAGATTCAATCTTTGTTGTAGTTGATAGGTTTAGTAAAATGGCTCATTTCGTTGCATGTCATAAAACTGATGATGCTACAAACATTGCAGATTTATTTTTCAGAGACATAGTGCGACTCCATGGTATACCTAGGAGTATTGTATCTGATAGAGATGTTAAGTTCCTTAGCCATTTTTGGAAGGTGTTGTGGGCTAAACTAGGCACCAAACTATTGTATTCTACCACATGTCACCCACAGACTGATGGACAAACGGAGGTAGTTAATAGGACTTTATCTCAATTATTGCGCACTATAGTTGGTAAGAATTTGAAGAGTTGGGAAGATTGTTTGCCATTTATTGAGTTTGCATATAATCGTAGCATTCATTCTTCTACATCATTTTCACCTTTTGGGATTGTTTATGGTTTTCAGCCACTAACTCCATTGGATTTGTTACCATTACCTATTGATGAGCATACAGGGTTAGATGGCAAAAGGAAGGCTGATTTGGTGAAGCATATCCATGAGAAGGTAAAAGAGCACATTCAACGAAAGAACGAGCAATACGCTTCTCATGCAAATAAGGGAAGAAGCGTGTAGTCTTTCAACCTGGTGATTGGGTTGGGTACACATGCGTAAAGAGAGATTTCCCGAACAGCGTAAATCCAAGCTACAATCGAGAAGAGATGGACCTTTTCAAGTCTTGGAAAGGATCAATGACAATGCATATAAGCTGGATTTGCAAGGTAAGTACAACGTCTCTGCTACTTTTTTTTTTTTTGGATAAGGTAAGTATTATAACCAAAAGAAAACTATACAAGAGCAAATGGGCATCCCCCAGAAACTAGAGAGGACAGACCCTCCTAGAAGAAAGCCAAACAGCTACAAAAGATCAACAAAAGATGTCATCGGGTAGGTGCCACGAAAGTGAAGCCATTTATTGTCATAGATGGATTCACCTTACGTAAAGAACTAACACGATTCCGAACATCAAAAAACAATATCATATAGAAGAACAGAAACAGGCCTAAGAGGCATATCATGAGTGCGAGCATTCCTCTCCCTCCATATATGGTATACTGACGCTGCAAAGGACAGACGAACCAGAAGATGACATAAAGAGGCACCGGAGAACTGACAAAGCCACTCAACAGTTTGGCACCAATCTCGGCAACTCCAATCTAAACCACACATGGTTAGTACAGACGACCAAACCCTCGATGAAAAGAGGCACTGAAAGAAAAGATGATCGATGTCTTCACTCGAACAACCACAAAGAATACACCGCGAGCATGCGGATATACCAAATTTCATCAGAGAGGCCTTTGCGGGACTAGCTCAGAGCTATGTGACCAGTTGCAGCAACCAAGTCAAGTGCACACCAGAGACACATATGGACATAACCAGAGAGGTCCCCAAGCTATTTCATTTGACCCAGATCAGCTCAGACTGAAGCATAGCAGAGCAGCTTCAGCACCAGCACCCTTTTGACCCGATTTCACCCCATTTTGGGACTATGTTGAATTCGGCCAAATGGAGGCATTTTTGTCATTTGTGCTCGACATTTTGACTTTATTTATGATGTAATTAGCATGGTTGACTATGCCATTAGGCTTAATTATGCTTAGATTTGTACTTAGCCGGAAGCACGTCAATTTACTATAGCATGTAAGCACCTCAATTAGCTTAAGTGAGATTAGCTTCTAATCTTTGTTTTAAGTTTATTTAGGTGCAAAAGGACCTTAATGGTCGTGGTTGAGGTGCTTGACTTAGGGCTTTTGGTAATTTTAGCTTTAGGGTCATTTTAGTCTTCTTACTCTCTTGTAACTCTTATTATATGACTCTTCTTTGTATTTTGGAGACAACCAACGTAATATACAGAATTTTGAAAGAGAGAAAAGCTTGAGCTTTCCATGGCTATGGCCAAAACCTTGTTGAGGGAGGGATTCCCCTTTTCAAGTTCAAATTGACTTATCTAAGCTTGGCAACTTAGTGGCGTCTCCATTGCTAGCAAAATACAATCTGATTTCATGCTTGTGGTTATCATGGACGTGAGTTTCATGGTGGTTAGGGGCTGATCTTGGTTGGGTTTTGTTCCTACAAAATCAGTATTCAAAGTTCTTAGGGTTTTGAGAAAGATGCTTGGGGGTTTGCTTGGTTTCCAACCCAAGTGAGTTCTTGTCATAGATGTATCGATGGACTTTATCTTGGGTTTACCTAGGACTAAGAAGGGTAGAGATTCCATCTTTGTAGTGGTTGATAGGTTCAGTAAGATGGCACACTTTATAGCATGTCATAAAACTGATGATGCCACTAACATTACTGACTTGTTCTTTAGAGAAGTAGTACGACTCCATGGGATTCCATGGAGTATAGTTTCAGATCGTGATGTCAAATTCCTTAGTCACTTTTGGAAAGTTTTATGGGGTAAGTGGGAACTAAACTTTTGTATTCTACCACTTGCCACCCCCAAACTGATGGCCAGACCGAGGTTGTTAATATGACTTTGACTCAGTTATTGCGTACTATTATCAATAAGAACTTAAAAACCTGGGAGGATTGTTTGCCTTTGGTTGAATTTGCATATAATCGTAGTATTCATTCCTTTACATCTTACTCACCATTTGAAATTGTTTATGGTTTTCAGCCACTAACTCCTTTAGATTTGTTACCTTTGCCTTTTGATGAGCATGCGGCGCTAGATGGAAAAAGGAAAGCCGATTTGGTGAAGCATATACATGAGAAAGCAAGAGAGCAAATCCAACGAAAGAATGAGCAATATGCTTCTCATGCTAATAAGGGAAGAAAGCGTGTTGTATTTCAGCCTGGAGATTGGGTTTGGGTACACATGCGCAAGGAGAGCTTTCCTGAACAACATGAATCTAAGCTACAACCGAGAGGGGATGGTCCATTTCAAGTCTTGGAACGGATTAATGACAATGCATACAAGCTGGATTTACAAGGTAAGTATAATGTGTCTGCTACATTTAATGTTTATGACTTAACTCCTTTTGATGCAGGTACAGATTCGAGGTCGAATCCTTTTCAAGAGGGAGGGGATGACATGATCCAGGCCGACAACAAAGCGAAAGACCCATTACAAGTACCAGAAGGGCTAATTACGAGGCAGAGGACCAAAACAATCCGATAAGCAATGGCGGGATTAGTTCAGAGTTTTATGGCCGATTGCAACAAACAAATAGAGACGCATGTGGGCTTCAATAGAGAGGGCCCAAAGCCACTTCACTTGGCCCAAATCAGTTTTGAATGAAGCTTCACAGGCCTTTGAAGACTTGAAGACTTTGGTATTTTTGTAATTTAGCCTTTAGGGGCATTGTTGTCTTTATGCCTTTAGGGTTTCTCTTTGTAACACTATTTAAGCTTTCTTTCTTTTTCATTTTGAAAACAATCAACGAATTTGAGAGAATAATACAGCTTTATGCTTTTTGGCTATGGCCAAATTCTTGTAAGGGAGGGATTCATTATATTACCTCACAATCACACACGCTCATGTGTTTGCACTCAATTACGTATCATTCCACTCCACTCGTGTTGGCACCCAATATATGTGAATATGACTTATCACAGAAGTTCACAACAATGTGTAATCTTCAAGCTAGCATAAACAATAAGAAACCAATATAGGGCAAACAGAGTAATGCGAGTAAGAATTAGCAAATATGTTGACTCAATTTAAAGAAAACCTAAAGCTAGAATGGTTTAAAGGGACGTCTAAAGGGATTAGTGACGTTTAAAGGGATTAGTTGGGTGGCCAGTGCAGTTGGGAGACCTCTCAATGCTGACCATATTACCCTTTCCAGGAAACGGCTCAGTTTCGCTCGAGTTTGTGTTGAGATTGATGCTCGGAACCCCCTTGTCGAGGAGATTGTTTTCCAGTATCCTAATGGTACTAGGTTACCTATTAGGGTTGAGTCTGAATGGGTTCCTGTGAAATGTATCACTTGTGAAGTTTTTGGCCATTAGGTGAATTCCTGCCCTAAAAAGGCTCCTAGTAAGGAGGTTAGTAAACCTTCTCAGTCTTGGATTCCCAAGCCATCTATTCCTTCTATGGATAAAGTTGCTACGGCTGACACTACTAAGGATAAGGAGGGTTCTTGTTCGGCTGTCTTTTGCAGCATCAGTCTACCATATTTGGAGGGAGAGGAATGCCCGCACTCATGATGTGCCTCTTCGGCCTGTTTCTGTTCGTCTGATGTTCAGAATCGTGCTAGCTTATTACGGAAGGTGAAACCATCTTATGACAATAAATGGCTTCACCTATCCTGGCACTTGCCCGATGACATCTTCTGTTGATCTTATTTTGCTTGTAGCCTTTCGGCTTTTCTTCTAGGAGGGCATGTCCTCTCTAGTTGCCTGGGGTATGCCCATTTGCTCTTGTATAGTTTTCTTTTGGTTATAATACTTACTTTATCCAAAAAAAAAAGAATGGTTGGAATAAGGAAATCACAAACTCGGACAATGGGCAAACAAGAATGCAAACAATCCCGGATGTATGCAAATTGGGATGAAAATTTGGTGCCTCAATAGAAATTTTGTTGAATAACCCTTCACGGACACCCAATTGATGTTATGGAACCAACCAATTTCAATAAAATTTTGGAACTTTTTTACTCTTATTTTTGTTCTTCAGGTTACTTGAGCTCTCAGGAACAATTCTAAGTGTTGACCGGTTTGGAGTCCGATATGGGACCGGTTCTAGTAGCTATGTTTTACTCACAGGTTCACCGGTATGGAGATCAGTATGTAAGTCAGTATGAACTAGCCCGATTCCAGTAGCTATGTTTTGGAACAAGTTGACTGGTATGTAGTCTAGTATGGGACCGGTATGAAACTAGCCCGGTTCTAATAGTTATGTAATACTCATAGATTGACCGATATGGTTGCTTGCCAGTTCCAGTAACTATGTAATCCCCAGGTAGACCAGTATGAAGGCCGGTATGAAAATTACCCGATTCCAGAAGTTGTGTCTAGTGTATTTTTACATCGGTATGCTGGTATAAGGCCGGTATGCCGGTCACAGGCGATTCAAAAAAGGCATAAAGACTTAAGAAACACAAAACCAAGAATCAAGATGAACAAGTATCTTGATGACCAACAAACACAATAAAGACTAAATGAAAAACACAAAGTAAAGATAGAAAAATCAGACCTTGGAACCCTAAGCTTTGATACCAAATGACGCGGAACTCACTTGGATGATAAGACTAAGCAAACCATCGCAACGGATAGAGCTCCAAGCACCGCGAATTTGATTTTGTAGGAACAAAACCCTTCTAAGGCCACAAAGAAGACCCACAATGAACTTTTCATTAAGAACCCTTAAGATGATTCCTTGTAGTGTTCTGCTAGCACGGAGACGCCACCAAGGTTGCCACACCTTAGATAAGTCAAAGTTGAAACAAAGGGGAATCCCTCCCTTAAGCTTAAGATTCGGCCATAGCCATTTTTCTTTGAAGAAATTCGAAATTAGTGAGTTATCATTGAAGAACACAAAGTTTACAATACTTAGGATAATGCCAATTTACTAAAATACCCTTAAATGTAAAAAGACCAAAAGGTCCTAAAACTACCCAATGGCTGCATAAAGGTAAAGTCCTTAATAGTCATTTCCTAATTAATATAAATATCCCCACCAAGATCTTTATGCAAGTGGCAAAGAGATCAAAAATAAAAAGTCAACAAAAGTGGCATCATATCTAAAAAATGCATAATAGTCCTTTAAGTAACTAACTTAGTTCTAATCCAATTTGACCCAAATGATCTAGCTAACTAACTTACAAATAGCCTAACTAGAGTCAACATGTCAAGCAAAAAGACAAAATACAAGCTTATTTGGCCGAATTACATATAAGGCATAAAATGGCTAAATTCTTCAAAAGTCTTATCTTCAAAATCGGCTATTGTGCGTCTTTTGGAATGAATTGGTCAACATGAAATAGCTTTGGACCCACTCCATTGATGCCCTCATATGATGCCGATATGCCATGTTGTCTATCACACTCGGCCATGGCATTCTGTGCTAGTCCCGCGATTGCGTCTCTGATCTTCTTAGCTTTCTGGCGTGTGTTTGGCCCTGTTGGAACTTGCAATGGCTCTACCATATTGCTGGCCGTGACATCTAATGTTCCTTGAGTGGCTAGATTCGTGTCAGTAGCTTGGAGAACTACCTTGGTTGGCTACTTTATTGGTCAAAAGCTTCCCTTTAAAGTGGTTGATTCTATTGCCCATAATATTTGGGGGCAGATATGGTTTGCGTGAGATGTTTTCATCGGACAATGGTTTCTTTTTCTTTAGATTTGTGAATTTCCAAGATGTTTGTGTAGTTATGGAGCGCGGATCATGGCATATGGCCAATCGGCCATTGGTTCTTAAACATTGGCAACCGAGTTTGCCTCTTACTAAAGATGACGTTAAGAAATTTTTGGTTTGGGACCGTCTTTACAATGTTCCTTTTGAGTTTAGGACTTCTAAGGGGATGAGTTTTGTGGCTAGTACGGTTGGATTCCCTCCTCATGCAGACCATGTTACTCTAACTCGTACAAGGTTGAGTTATGCTTGTGTTTGTGTTGAAATTGATGCAAGGGATGAATTAGTTGAAAACTTCAATTTTTAATGCTCTATCGTCATGTGGATTCAGGTTCGGGCTAAATTTGAGTGGGTTCCTATGAAGTGCTCTTGACAAGAACTCACTTGGTTTGAAACCAAGCAACCCCCCAAGCATCTTTCTCAAAACCCCAAGAACTTTGAATACTGATTTTGTAGGAACAAAACCCAACCAAGATCAGCCCCTAACCACCATGAAACTCACGTCCATGATAACCACAAGCATGAAATCAGATTGTATTTTGCTAGCAATGGAGACGCCACTAAGTTGCCAAGCTTAGATAAGTCAATTTGAACTTGAAAAAGGGAATCCCTCCCTCAACAAGGTTTTCGGCCATAGCCATGGAAAGCTCAAGCTTTTCTCTCTTTCAAATGTTGTATATTACCTTGGTTCTCCAAAATACAAAGAAAAGTCATATAATAAGGGTTACAAGAGAGTAAAAAGACTAAAATGACCCTAGAGCTAAAATTACCAAAAACCCTAAGTCAAGCACCTCAACCACGACCATTAAGGTCCTTTTGCACCTAAATAAACTTAAAACAAATATTAGAAGCTAATCTCACTTAAGCTAATTGAGGTGCTTACATGCTATAGTAAATTGACGTGTTTCCGGCTAAGTAGAGATCTAAGCATAATTAAGCCTAATGGCATAGTCAACCATGCTAATTACATCATAAATAAAGTCAAAATGTCGAGCACAAATTGACGCGGAACTCACTTGGAGGATTAGGCCAAGAAAACCCCTCGCAGCGGACAGAACCCCAAGAATCGTGAATTTTATATGCAAATTCAACAAAAGGCAAACAATCCTCCCAAGTTTTCAAGTTCTTAGAGACAATAGTACGCAATAACTGAGTCAAAGTCCTATTAACCACTTCAGTCTGTCCATCAGTTTGGGGATGACAAGTAGTAGAATACAAAAGTTTTGTTCTTAACTTACCCCATAAAACTTTCCAAATGTGACTAAGGAATTAACATCACGATCTGAAACTATACTCCGTGGAATTCCATGGAGTCGTACCACTTCTCTAAAGAATAAGTCAGCAATGTTAGTGGCATCATCAGTTTTATGACATGCTATAAAGTGTGCCATCTTACTGAACCTATCAACCACTACAAAGATGGAATCTCTACCATGCCTAGTCCTAGGTAAACCCAATATAAAATCCATTGATACATCTACCCACGACTCACTAGGTACAGGCAACGGTGTATACAACCCATGAGGCATAACCTTAGATTTAGCCTTTTTACAAATCAAGCATTTATCACACAAACGCTCAATATCTCTCCGCATTTTAGGCCAATAAAAATGTTCACTCAATACCCCTAAGGTCTTAGAAATGCCAAAGTGCCCCATTAAACCTCCCCCATGCGCTTCTCTAACTAACAACGCTCGCATACTACAAACAGGAATGCATAATCTATTCTCCCTAAACAGAAACCTGTCATGTTGATAGAATTTATTAAAGGTAGACTTTTCACATGCATCATAGATGGTACTAAAGTCAGTATCATTTGCATAAAGTTCTTTAATAAATTCAAACCCAAGTATTCTTGCACTCAATGAAGTAAGTAAAGCATACCTTCGCGATAGTGCATCAGCGACAATGTTTTCCTTACCTTGTTTGTAGCGAATTACGTATGGAAATGTCTCAATGAACTCCAACCACTTTGCGTGTCGTTTGTTCAACTTACCTTGGCCCTTCAAGTGCTTCAATGATTCATGATCAGTATGGATCACAAATTCTCGAGGCCACAGATAATGCTGCCAAGTCTCAAGGGCTCTCACTAGCGCATACAACTCCTTGTCATATGTGGGGTACTTCAAAATTGCTCCATTTAGCTTCTCACTAAAGTAAGCTATTGGTCGCTTTTCTTGCAGAAGAACAGCTCCAATGCCTATTCCGGATGCATCACACTCAATCTCAAATGTCTTTTCAAAATTGGGTAGCGCCAAAACTGGTGCACTACATAACTTCATTTTAAGATCCTGGAATGCACGCTCCTTCTCTTGTCCCCATTTGAAACCAACAGTTTTCTTCACTACTTCAGTCAGTGGTGCAGCAATACTACTGAAGTCTTTAACAAATCTGCGGTAGAAGCTTGCTAATCCATGGAAGCTTCTAACTTTTGTCACTGTCGTTGGTGTAGGCCAATCCTGAATCGCCTTCACCTTCTCTACATCAACTTCGATGCCATCTGCACTTACAACAAAACCAAGGAAAACAATCCTATCCATACAAAAAGTGCACTTACCAAAGTTAGCATACAGTTTTTTCTGTCTCAACACTTCAAGAACATGCTTCAAATGTGTAACATGCTCATCTAATGTTTTACTGTAAACTAAGATGTCATCAAAATAAACTACAACAAACTTACCTATAAAAGCACGCATAACATGATTCATCAATCTCATAAATGTGCTAGGTGCGTTTGTAAGACCAAATGGCATAACTAACCATTCATACAAGCCATACTTGGTCTTAAATGCAGTTTTCCACTCATCTCCTTCTCTCATACGAATTTGATGGTATCCACTCTTTAAATAAATCTTACTAAAAACTTTGGAACCATGCAATTCATCCAACATGTCATCTAGTCTAGGAATATGGTGACGATACTTTACCGTTATATTGTTGATCGCTCGACAATCAACGCACATACGCCACGACCCATCTTTCTTAGGAACTAGAAGAACTGGTACCGCACAAGGACTCATACTTTCTCTAACATACCCTTTCTCCATCAACTCCCTCACTTGCTTCTGAAGTTCCTTTGTCTCCTTCGGATTGCTTCGGTAGGCTGGTCTATTGGGAATGACTGTGCCAGGTAAGAAATCTATCTGGTGCTCAATACCTCTAATGGGTGGAAGCCCACTAGGAATGTCCTCTGTCAGCACATCACTGAATTCTTGCAAAAGAGATGAAATGGACACAGGAAGCAAAGGGCCAGTGTTAGCAATACAAATATGGTGTTCCTTGTAGGCCAACAAAAGCATAAGCTTGCTAGCCTTAAAAGCTTTCCTTGCTTCACCTTCACCCATGTAAAAGCTATTTTTCACTCGCCCTTTTGTTTCCCCCTTAAGTTCACTCACACTCCCCTTAGAAACACTCACGGCCTTTGCCTTATTTTCCTTACTAGGTTCGGTCACACTCCCCTCACGTGTTTTCCCCAAGGCTGTGTTTGCACTCTCAATCACTCTATCTCTCTCAAGTTGCAACTTGACTTGATCCTCGTGGACTTGCTTTGGTGTGAGTGGGTACAAGGTAATGGGTTTTCCCTTATATTGAAAGGAATATTTATTCTTGAACCCATCGTGAATAACTTTCCTATCAAACTGCCACGGCCTGCCCAAAAGAATATGTCCTGCATGCATCGGTATCACATCACATAGGACATCATCAGTGTATGGCCCAATTGTAAAGCTCAATAACACATGCTTTGTCACCTTTATCTCGCCACAATCATTTAACCACTGCAACTTATAAGGCTTGGGATGCTTCAAGCAATCTAATCCCAACCTCTCAACTAAAGTCGTACTTGCGACATTAGCACAACTGCCCCCGTCAATGATCATACTACACCCTTTACCATTCACACGACATCTGGTATGAAATATGTTCTCCCTCTGTTGATCACTCTCATCCTCAACAATTTGTGCACTCAAAACACGCTTGACAACTAATGACAAGTTATCCAGTGGGTATGCAGCTCCCTCTTTGTCACTAGTATCCTCAATCTCAGGCTCATCATCATCAACCTCAACCTCACTGTCAGTAGAATGTACTTCACCACTCTTCTTATCAATCACTAAGGTGCGCCTGTTAGGGCACTGTGAAGAATAATGTCCCATGCCCAAACACTTGAAACACTTGATGTCCTTTGTCTTTGGTGTTGTACCTTCAGGTTTCATCTAGCCTTGCCTGGTTCTGCAACTTCTTTACGCTTGGCACCAGGTTCAGCCCTTGGCTTGTTAAAGCCTCCATCTTGTCGATCATTAGGAACCCATTTCCCTTTCCATGTAGAAGTAGTCTGAGTACCAAATCTGGATGTAGACTTCTTCTTGAGTTGCCTTTCTACCTTGACAGCCATGTGAAGCATATCCTCCAAATCAAAATAATGATGCAACTCCACCATGTTGGCAATCTCTTTGTTCAAGCCCCCTAAAAACCGTGCCATAGTAGCCTCTGCATCCTCCACAACATTCGCCCTGATCATGGCAACCTCCATCTCAGTATAATAATCCTCTACACTCTTGGTCCCCTGATACAAATGTTGTAGTTTCTGATACAACTCTCGGTAGTAATGGCTGGGTATAAATCGTTTCCTCATGAGACCTCGAAGTTCTTCCCATGTCTGAATTGGCCTCTCATAATTCCTCATTCGGTTGGTGACAATCTGATCCCACCAAATCAAAGCATAATCTGTGAATTCCATGACTGCTAGATTGATCTTTTTCATCTGAGTAATGATGACAATTGAAAATCAATTCTATTTTCTTCTCCCACTCTAAATATGCTTCTGGATCATTCTTGCCTTGGAAGTTTGGAATTTTGATCTTGATGCTGCTCAAATCACCATCAACATCACCATGTCTACCGTATCCTCTCCTATCATAATCCCCTCTTCTGTTCAAATGCACCTCTACCATCAAACCGCCTATCCCTCCTATCATTCCTCATATCAAACCTCATATTAGGCCTCCTATCAGGCTCTGGCTGAAATCTCTCCTCCACATCATTAAGATCATCAGAATCATCAAACTCATTTTCAGCTTCTTCTTCATTTGGTGGTACCCGTTGTGGTGCCACATTCTGAGGTGGTGGTATATGTCGAGGTGGTGGTCTGGGAACACTGCTTGTTCGATTACTCTCTACTTCCCTGGACAATTTATCAAAAGCAGCATTCATGTTTTCCATCATATCCATGAATTTCCTTTCTAAAGCCTCAAGTTTTTCATCCACTGTCAAACTAGTACCTGCCATCTCAAAGCTTCAACAAACAGATTAGAAGTAACAATATGTGAAAATAATAAGATATCCTCACAAACTCACAATCTCAAAAGCTCACGTCCTTACACTCAAATATGTATCACTCCACTCGTGTTTATACTCAATATGTATCACTCCACTCGTGTTTACACTCAATATGATGTGAATATGACTTACCCAAAGTTCACAACAATGTGTAATCTTCAAGCTAGCATAAACAACAAGAACCAATGATGTATATAGGGTAGGTGGAATAATGCGAATAAGAATAGTAATCACGAAGACTCAATCAAAGAAACTTAAGCGAAAGAGCACGGAATAAGAAAAAAATGAGTTAGCGAAATGCGCAAACAAACAAGCAAGCACTCAATGTGACACTTAGCCAATCTTGTAATCACTCTCTACTGTTTTGTCTCACTTACTCTTTTTTTTTTTTTTTTTTTTTAACTTTTCTCTTTTCACTCCTTTCTTTTGCCTCTCACACTCACAAGTGTATACAAAGCAAATGAAATACAATGCAAATATCAATATTTCAAGAGGTAGCAAGTAAAACTTGCTTGGATATACACGAAATTAGTGCAAATTTGGTGCACTCAACCTCGCTTCACTTGATTCTTCAACATTAACAACATAAATCAGCAAAGGTACACTATGTATAACTCACGACAATTATCAACTTCATGCATTTCAATTTGTTTCATCATTCATTCACTCACTTTCATCACCAATGCACTCAAACACTCTTTCTTTTCACTCAAACTCACAAGATTGCACTAAGATCACAGGAATGCAAATAAGCAAGTTCACGCAAATGCCAAGATGAATGATGTCAATTCTTATTTTTGCAAAGTTGATATGAATAATACTTAGGGAAACAACACTAATTGCACGTATTCAACAATAGAAAGACAAGATATGTCAATAAATCTCACATAGTCAAATCTGACCTGATTTTTTTTTTTTTTTTTTATCAAATCTGACCTGATTCCTTTTTTTTTTTAACACAAATAACTTAATAACAATGTTGAACACGTCCTAGTAACATACAATTAACAAATAAACACTTGATTTAAGTAAAGAAAATAAAGCTCTAATTTTGACTCAAAGACCGAAACTAGAACATGAAGAAATACTCATGATCAATCAAAAAACTCAAAGGCAGAATGTTATTCATGCTATTTTGATCACAAATAAACAAGAAACAGCAAGAAACAACAAGATCCAAGAAAAACTAAGAATCAAGATGAACAAGTATCTTGATGACCAACAAACAAAATAAAGACTAAATCAAAAAACACAAAGTAAAGACAGAAAAATCAGACATTGGAACCCTAAGCTCTGATACCAAATGACGCGGAACTCACTTGGAGGATTAGGCCAAGCAAACCCATCGCAGCGGACAGAACCCCAAGAACCGCGAATTTGATTTTGTAGGAACAAAACCCTTCCAAGGCCACAAAGAAGACCCACAAAGAACTTGTCTTTGAGAACCCTTAAGATGATTCCTTGAAGTGTTCTGCTAGCACGGAGACGCCACTAAGGTTGCCACGCCTTAGATAAGTCGATTGCATGAAATAAGGGGAATCCCTCCCTTAAGCAATTTTTGGACAAAGCCAAGCTCTCAATGGAGATGAATTTCGAAATTTGGTGATTAGCTTCTCATTAAGATGAAATGAGTTTAAATAGTACACAATGAATAAACCCTAATGGTGCAAAATGACCAAAACACCCTAAGTTGCTAACTAATGGCTATTAAATGACCATGCCCTTAATAGACATTTAATAACAACACAAAGTCAAAAGAAACAAAGACTTAATCAATAACAAACAAAGACTTAATAAATAACTTTGCCAAAAAAGTCTAAAGTAAAAACACAAAATCATAAAAGTCAACAAATGTGGAAAACTTTTCAAAATTTGTCTAAAGTTGTTTCCTTGCACCAAAAGTCCTCCAAATTCGTGGATTCCATGTATAAAGGCATAATGATGTGTCATAAAGTCCAATAAGTCTTGTCTTGGCCGAATATTTAGTGTCGGGCTTGAATCGGCTTGATCCGTTAAAAATATACTCGGCTTCAAGATTGCTGGTGCGTTACTCTGGTATGACTTGGGTCAAGTGAAATAGCTTTGGACCCACTCCATTGAAGCCCTCATGTGACGCCAATATGCCCCGGAGTTGTCTGTCACACTCAACCATGGCATTCTGCGCTAGCCCCGCCATTGCGTCTCTGATCTTCTTAGCTCTTTGGCATGTGATTGGGCCTGTTGGCAATTGCAAAGGATCTAATGTTCCTTGAGTTGTTGGATTCATGTCACAAATGACAAAAATGCCCCCATTTGGCCGAATTCAACATAGTCCCAAAATGGGTGAAATCGGGTCAAAAGGGTGCTGGTGCTGAAGCTGCTCTGCTATGCTTCAGTCTGAGTTGATCTGGGTCAATGAAATAGCTTGGGGCCTCTTTGGTTATGCCCATATGTGTCTTTGGTGTGCACTTGACTTGGTTGCTGCAATGGTCACATAGCTTTGAGCTAGTCCCGCAAAGGCCTCTCTGATCTTCTTTGCTCTTTGGCGTGTGATTGGACCTGTTGGCAACTGTATGGGTTCCTCCAAGTTGTTAGCTGCATCCTGTAATGTCTATGGTGTGGTTGGACTCATGTCATTCCCTCATTGTTCAAAAGGATTCGACCTCGAATCTGAACCTGCATCAAAATGAGTTAAGTCAGATCATTAAAAGTAGCAGATACGTTGTACTTACCTTGCAAATCCAGCTTATATGCATTGTCATTGATCCTTTCCAAGACTTGAAAGGGTCCATCTCCTCTCGATTGTAGCTTGGATTTACGCTATTCTGAAAATCTCTCTTTACGCATGTGTACCCAAACCCAATCACCAGGTTGAAAGACTACACGCTTTCTTCCCTTGTTTGCATGAGAAGCGTATTGCTCCTTCTTTCGTTGAATGTGCTCTTTTACCTTCTCATGGATATGCTTCACCAAATCAGCCTTTCGTTTGCCATCTAACCCTGTATGCTCATCAATAGGTAATGGTAATAAATCCAGTGGAGTTAGTGGCTGAAAACCATAAACAATCTCAAAAGGTGAAAATGATGTTGAAGAATGAATGCTACGATTATATGCAAACTCAATAAATGGCAAAAAATCTTCCCAACTCTTCAAATTCTTACCAACTATAGTGCGCAATAATTGAGATAAATTCCTATTAACTACCTTCGTTTTTCCATCAGTCTGTGGGTGACATGTGGTAGAATACAATAGTTTGGTGCCTAGTTTAGCCCATAACACCTTCCAAAAATGGCTAAGGAACTTAACATCTCTATCAGATACAATACTCATAGGCATACCATGGAGTCGCACTATGTCTCTGAAAAATAAATATGCAATGTTTGTAGCATCATCGGTTTTATGACATGCAATGAAATGAGCCATTTTACTAAACCTATCAACTACAACAAAGATTGAATCTCTACCCCTCTTTGTCCTAGGCAAACCTAACACAAAATCCATCGATATATCAACCCAAGGTTCACTAGGTACAGGCAAAGGAGTATACAACCCATGTGGCATTAATTTAGATTTAGCATGCTTACATGTTAGACACTTATCACAAATACGATCAACATCACGTTTCATTTTAGGCTAATAAAAGTGCTCATGTAAAATAGCTAAAGTCTTAGTAATCCCAAAATGCCCCATCAAACCTCCCCCATGCGCTTCTTTCATAAGCAACTCACGCATACTACAAGCAGGAACACACAACATGTTCGCTTTAAATAAGAAACCGTCATGAATGTAAAACTTTCCAAAAGATGACTTTGCACAAGCAACAATAATCTCACCAAATCAGAATCACACTCATATAGTTCCTTAATCAAATCAAATCCCAACATACGTGCATGCATTGAAGTAAGTAAAACATACCTGCGAGATAATCCATCGGCCACGATGTTTTCTTTACCTTGCTTGTAGCGTATAACATATGGAAATGACTCAACGAATTCCATCCATTTTGTGTGTCGCTTATTCAGCTTACCTTGACCCTTCAAGTGTTTTAATGATTCATGGCCGGTGTGGATCACGAACTCTTTAGGCCGCAAGTAGTGCTGCCACGTCTCAAGTGCTCTCACAAGCGCATATAACTCTTTGTCGTACGTGGGGTACCTCAAAGCTGCTCCGTTCAGCTTCTCACTAAAATAGGCTATTGGCCGCTTTTCTTGCATAAGAACTGCTCCAATACCTAACCTTGATGCGTCGCACTCAATCTCAAATGTCTTCTCGAAGTTGGGTAGTGCCAAAATGGGTGCACTGCATAACTTCGCTTTAAGATCTTGGAATGCTCGCTCTTGCGCCTCGCCCCATTGAAAACCAACTGTCTTCTTTAATACCTCGGTCAATGGCGCGGCAATGCTACTGAAGTGTTTGACAAATCTCCTATAGAAGCTCGCTAAGCCATGAAAGCTTCGGACTTCTGTCACTGTAGTTGGTTTAGGCCATTCCTGAATTGCCTTCACCTTCTCCACATCTACCTCGATGCCATCTGCACTGACAACAAAGCCAAGAAAAACAAGTCTATCCATGCAAAATGTGCATTTGTCAGAGTTAGCATACAATTGTTCTTTTCGTAAAACATCAAGTACATATCTCAAATGTAATTCATGCTCCTCAATCGATGTACTGTAAACTAAGATGTCATCAAAGTATACCACAACAAACTTACCTATAAATGCACGCATAACATGATTCATTAATCTCATAAATGTGCTAGGTGCGTTTGTAAGACCAAATGGCATAACTAACCATTCATATAATCCTTATTTGGTCTTAAATGCAGTTTTCCACTCATCTCCCTCTCTCATGCGAATTTGATGGTATCCACTTTTCAAATCAATCTTACTAAATATCTTGGAACCATGCAATTCATCTAACATGTCATCTAGCCTATGAATATGATGGCGATACTTTACCGTTATATTATTGATGGCTCGACAATCAACTCACATTTGCCATGTCCCATCTTTCTTAGGAACTAGAAGCACTAGTACTGCACAAGGACTCATGCTTTCCCTTACATACCCCCTTGTCCATCAAATCCCGCACTTGCCGTTGAAGTTCCTTTGTCTCCTCAGGATTACTTCTATAGGATGGCCTGTTGGGAATGACTGCTCCAGGTACGAAGTCTATCTGGTGCTCAATGCCTCTAATGGGTGGAAGCCCACAAGGAATGTCCTCAGTCAGTACATCGTTGTAGTCCTGCAAAAGAGATGAATAGACATAGGAAGCAAAGGGTCAGTGTTAGAAAAATGGGCTCCTTGTAAACTAACAATAGCATCAGGCTGCTAGTCTTGAAAGCTCTCCTCGCTTCACCCTCACCCATGTAGAAACTTCTTATCACTCTCCCTTTGGTGTCCCCCTTACTTTCACTCTCACTTCCCTTGGGTAAACTCTCGGCCTTGGCCTTATTTTTCACACTCTCACTAGTTTCCCTCAAGTTAGTGTTTGCACTCGCCCTCTCTTTATCCCTCTCAAGTTGCAACTTAATCTGATCTTCATGGACTTGCTTTGGTATAAGTGGGTATAGTGTAATGGGTTTCCCTTTATGTTGAAATGAATATTTATTCTTGAACCCATCATGAATCACCTTCTTATCAAACTGCCACGGCCTCCCCAAAAGTATATGACCCGCATGCATCGGAATCACATCACATAGAACAGCATATGTGTAAGGCCCAATGGTAAAGCTCAATAATACATGCTTCGTACCTTCACTTCACCACAATCATTTAACCACTGCAACTTGTAAGGCTTGGGGTGCTTCAAGCAACTCAACCCCAATCTCTCAATCAAAGCCGTGCTAGCCACATTGGTACAACTGCCTCCATCTATAATCATACTACAACCCTTACCATTCACATGGCATCTGGTGTGGAATATGTTCTCCATCTGCTGATCACTCTCATCCTCAACACCTTGTGCTGTCAAAGCACGCTTAACAACTAGGGATAAGTTATCTAAAGGGTATGCAGCTCCCTCGTGGTCACTAGTATCTTCTAACTCCGGCATCTCATCCTCAACCTCATCATATGTAGAGTACACATCTCTGCTCTTGTCAATCACTAAGGTGCGTCTATTGGGACATTGTGAAGCATAGTGTCCCATGCCCAAACACTTGAAACACTTGACATCCTTAGTTCTCGTAGCTGTACCCTAAGGTTTAGGTCTAGGCTTACTCGATTCTGCAGCCTCTTTACCCTTGCCACTAGGTTCGGCCCTAGGCTTGTTAAGGCCTCCACTGAAATCACCTCTAGGCTTGTTAAAGCCTCCATCTCGCTTCTCATTCGGAACCCATTTCCCCTTCAAAGTAGAAGTAGTCTGAGTACCAAATCTGGATGTGGCCTTCTTCTTGAGTTGCCTCTCTACCTTGATAGCCATGTGAAGAATGTCCTCCAAATCAACATAATGATGTAACTCCACCATGTTGGCAATCTCCCTATTTAAGCCTCCAAGAAACCGTGCCATAGTAGCCTCTGCATCCTCAACTACATTCGCCCTGATCATGGCAACTTCCATCTCCGTGTAGTAATCCTCAACACTCTTGGTACCCTGATACAGATGTTGTAGCTTCTGATACAACTCACGGTAGTAATGGCTCGGAATGAACCTCTTCCTCATAAGACCTCTGAGTTCTTCCCAAGTCTGAACTGGTCTCTCATAGTTTCTTCTCTGAGTAGCAACAAGCTGATCCCACCATATCATGGCATAATCAGTAAACTCAATAGCTGCCAGTTTGATTTTCTTCACATCTGAGTAGTGATGGCAATTGAATATCAGCTCAATCTTCTTCTCTCATTCCAAATAAGCCTCAGGATCATTCTTCCCCTGAAAGGTTGGTATCTTGATTTTAATGCTGCCTAGATCTCCATCTAAGTCCCGTCTACCATAACCCCTTCGATCATAATCCCCACGCCTATCATCAAATGCACCTCTATCATCAAATCATTTATCCCTCATATTATGTCTCCCATCAAACCTCCTATCACACCCTCTACCAAACCCCCTACCATACCTTCGATCTTGTCTAGGCTGAAACCTCTCCTCAACATCATCAAAATCATCAAAGTCATTCTCGGCTTCTTCTTCATCTGATGGTATATGTTGCGGTAGTACTCGTCGTGGTGGCACATTATGAGGTGGTGGTACATGATGAGGTGGTAGTACATTATGAGGTGGTGGTACATTATAAGGTGGTGGTGCTCTGGGAACACTGCCCGACTGAATACTCTCTACACTCTTGGACAACCTTTCCAATGCAGTATTCATATTCTCCATCATATCTGTAAACTTCTATCCATAGCTGCAAGCTTCTCATCGACAGTTAAACTAGTACCTGCCATTTCAAAGCTCAACAAACAAATCAGTAATAACAAGAAAGTAATACGATATGTAAAATCCTCTCAAGCTCACAATCTCACGTGTTTACATTCAATTATATCTCACTCCACTCGTGTTTGCACTCTATTGGCTTTTACCCGATACTGTGCTCACACTCACTGCCTTTTACCACTATTGAGTTCTTCCTCAATTCAATTACAAATCAACTCAATTCCCAGAATGGTCAACTAAGATGTAGTCCATAAGCTAGCAGAAACACAATGTATATATAGAGCAGATGGAATAAAGCAAATAAGATAAGTAATCACGGAGACTCAATCGAAAGAAACTTATAGCTAGAGTGCTCAGAATAAGAAAGAATGACGAGTTAGCTAAATGCAATAAATAAGTAAGCAAGCAATCAACGTGTCACTGAAGCAATCTTGTGGTCACTCGCTATAGTGTTTGAGCTCACCTTTCTTTTCTTCTCACACACACTCACAAGTGTTTACACTTCAATGAAACACAATGAAGCACAAAGGATTTCAATTAGGCTATAACACAAATATAGTCTTTCAAGCTCAAACCAATACAAACCAAATCAAATATCAATGTAACTCATGTAAAGCAATCCAATCAACTTGCAAATGGTCTAATCAAGCTAAGCACAATGCGACCATTTATTTTTTCTCTTTTTTTTTTTTAAACCAAGTAGGTGACTCAGCTGCTTATGTAAGTAGCTTACAAGTAGGTCAAGTAAGCATGTCAATTCGGCAACGGTAAGTTACAAACCAACTAAACACTTTTTCCAACTAACATGGTGATGCAGCAGCTTGCCTCTTCAAGCACCTCTCAAATGCAATGATGGCTACTCAAATTTCCATGTCAAGCTCATGAGTGCTTCCATTTTCAATGTCATGCTAATGATTTCAACACAAATCCAATGTCAAGCTAATGATGGCTCACGCAAATCAGCAAGCACACTTGTTAATTCATGCATCAACATAAGCACATCAAGCACTCACGGCAATATGTGTAACAAAGCAACCAGACTTGTCTCACAAAGTTAACACACAAACATAAGTAAACTTCAAGAGTCTCACGGCCTCATCAATCCATAAGCATTTCATTTTGTTTCAACACTCATTCACTCAAATGCCTCACCACAACACTCAAAAACACTTGTTTTCCTCACACTTCACAAGATTGCAACAACTTCACAAAGATTGCAAACAAGCTAGTTCAAGCAAATGCTAGGAGTAATGAAGTGCAATCTGATTTTCTCAAATTAGATATGAACAATACCTATTGAAAACAAGCTAAGTGACATGCATATGGCAAGAACAAAGCAAGGGTGGTGATGGTTCTTCCTTGGCCGAATCTGACCTGATGCATTTCTTTTTTTTTTTTTTTTGATTTTTTTGAAACTAATAACTTAATAACAATGTTAAACACGTCCTAGTAACTTACAAATAACAACTAAACACTTGATTCAAGCAAAGAACACAAAAGCCCCAATTTTGACCTAAGTAGCCAAAGCTTAACTCAAAGAAATACTCATGATCAATCAAAAAACACTCAAGGCAGAATGTTATTCATGATATTTTGATCACAAATCAACAAGAATCAGCAAGAAACAACAAGATCCAACAATGGCCGAATCAAGGTGGAATTAAAACCTTGATGCCGAAATTAAATCAACAAAGAACAAAGATGAATACAAGATTAAACAACACAAAGGATAGGAAATCAGACCTCAGAACCCTAAGCTCATGATACCAAATGACAAGAACTCACTTTGGTTTGAAACCAAGCAAACCCCCAAGCATCTTTCTCAAAACCCCAAGAACTTTGAATACTGATTTTGTAGGAACAAAACCCAACCAAGATCAGCCCCTAACCACCATGAAACTCACGTCCATGATAACCACAAGCATGAAATCAGATTGTATTTTGCTAGCAATAGAGACGCCACTAAGTTTTTTTTTTTTTTTTTTGGAAAATTACAAGACGCCACTAAGTTGCCAAGCTTAGATAAGTCAATTTGAACTTGAAAAGGGGAATCCCTCCCTCAACAAGGTTTTCGGCCATAGCCATGGAAAGCTCAAGCTTTTCTTTCTTTCAAATGTTGTATATTACCTTGGTTCTCCAAAATACAAAGAAGAGTCATATAATAAGGGTTACAAGAGAGTAAAAAGACTAAAATGACCCTAGAGCTAAAATTACCAAAAACCCTAAGTCAAGCACCTCAACCACGACCATTGATTCTCAAACTTTGGCATCCTGAACTATCTTTGACTAAGGAGGACTTGTTCAAGGTTCCGGTCTAGATCAGACTCTTTGATCTACCCTTTACTTTATGGACGGGGAAAGGGATTAGTTGTGTAGCTAGTGCTGTTGGGAGACCTCTCAATGCTGACCATATTACCCTTTCCAGGAAACGGCTCAGTTTCACTCGTGTTTGTGTTGAGATTGATGCTCGGAACCCCCTTGTCGAGGAGATTATTTTCCAAAACCCTAATGGCACTAGGGTACCTATTAGTGTTGAGTTTGAATGGGTTCCTGTGACATGTTCCACTTGTGAAGTTTTTGGCCATTCGGTGAATTCTTGCCCTAAAAAGGCTCCTAGTAAGGAGGTTAATAAACCTTCTCAGTCCGGAATTCCCAAGCCTTCTATTCCGTCTTTTTTTTGGATAAGGTAAGTATTATAACCAAAAGAAAACTATACAAGAGCAAAGGGGCATCCCCCAGGATCTAGAGAGGACATGCCCTCCTAGAAGAAAGCCAAACGGCTACAAGAGATCAACTAAAGATGTCATCGGGCAAGTGCCACGAAAGGTGAAGCCATTTATTGTCATAAGATGGAGTCACCTTACGTAAAGAACTAACACGATTCCGAACATCAAAAACAATATCATATAGAAGAACAGAAACTGGCCTAAGAGGCATATCATGAGTGCGAGCATTCCTTTCCCTCCAAATATGGTAAACTGACGCTACTAAGGATCAGGCGGGTGCCTGGATCCCGGTCACTAAAAAGAAGAATGGTAAGGGAGCTTCTGTGACCACTCCTGTTAGGTCGAGTGGTGATATGCCTCAGTATGCTGACATGACTCTTGTTTTGGGTGAGTGTTCTGCTAATGGGTTGGATTCGACTCTGGTTGCTCCTTCCTTGTCTGTGGTTTCTTCTGAGACAGTTTCTGTAGAGACAGATGGAAATATGAAAGGTGAGTGTTCCCTTGCTTCTTCACGTCTTGTTGAGGATCTTCCTAAACCTGATTTAGCTGAGTGCTCGCCTTCTGTAGCTTATGATTCGCCTACTCCCATGGTTAACAGTTTGGCTAATAAGGCTATTGACTCTCTGGATTTCAAGAAAATGGCTTATGGTAACAAATCTAGAAAGGGTTCTGGTGGTAAGAGGAGTCAGAAACGGCAGTCCCCTAGGGGGGTCGTCGACGTTGATTCGTGGGTTTGGCTTTTTTTCATCTGTTTTAATGATTTTTGGTTGTTGGAATATTGGGGGTCTCAATGACCCATTAAAACATGCTGAAGTTAGGAGATTTCTTTGTGATGAGAAGCTCTCGTTGTGTGGTTTAGTTGAAACCAAGGTTAAGGAGGTTAATTTTATGAATGTCTCTCCTGCGATTAATCCTTCATGGAAGTTTTTTTGCCACTCTGATATTTGCCCGTTCGGTCGTATCTGGGTTTGTTGGAACCCTAGTGACGTTGTTGTTAGCATTATTCAGTCCTCAGCTCAAGTTATCCATTGTCGTGTGACTCCTATTTCTGGGATGTGGAATTGTGTAGTTTCAGTGGTTTATGGTGAGTGTGACTACGAGAAGCGGCGAGAACTTTGGGCTGACCTGATTACTAGTGGTAGTATTTATGATGATTCCCCGTGGCTTGTTTTAGGTGACTTCAATGCCATCCGTTCTCCGATTGAGCATTGTGGTGGATCTGTGGCTTGGCCAGCTTGGAAAGATGATTTGGGTTGCTGTTTGGGTCAGGCTGGTTTGGATGATCTTCAGTTCTCTGGTTGTAAGTTTACTTGATTTAATAAGCAGATTCAGTCCCCTATTTGGCGCAAGTTGGACCGTGTTCTTGTTAATTCTTCTTGGGAGTGTCTTTTCCCGGGTTCTTCTGCCCACTTTCTTCCTCCCCATATTTCTGATCACTCTCCTATGGTTGTTAAGCTTGCAGAGCTCCCTAAGAGGAAAATCCCCTTTAAGTTCTTTCAGTTTTGGGTGGATCATCCTGATTTTCTCTCTGTTGTGGCTAAGGCTTGGGATATTGATGTTCATGGTACTCCGATGTTCCGTTTATGTTGTAAGCTGAAGAATGTTAAGTTGGCATTGAAGAAATTTAATGTTGAGCATTTCTCTAAGATTTCGTGTCGAGTTTTGGAGATTAGGAAGGAGCTGGACAGAGTGCAGTGTGCTTTACAGGACTACCCTAGTGACCCTGCTCTGCTAGCTGAAGAAGCTCGTCTTTCATTAAGTTATGGTGTTTTGAGTCGGGCTGAAGAAGGCTTCAATAGACAGAAATCTCGTGTTCAGTGGCCTAACCTTGGGGATCAGAATTCTAAATTCTTTTTTACCGCTATGAAGAGTTTTCACGGTCGTAGTAAGATTACTTCTATTACTAAGGAGGATGGGACCCGTGTGGAGGAAGATGTTTTGGTTAGAGATGAGATTGTTTCTTTTTTTGAGACCCTTTTAGGTCCTCAGCATGGTCAGCAGGATTTTGATAGGGTGGCCCTTCAAGCTGCTATTACTAGACACGTGACTGCTGAGCAGAGTGTGGCTCTTTCTCGGGAGGTTTCGGATGAGGAGATTAAGGCTGTCCTGTTCGGGTTGAAGGACAATAAAGCTCCAGGTCCAGATGGGTTTAATTCGGGTTTCTTTAAGAAGTGTTGGAATATTGTGGGGAATGATGTCCTATGTGCTATTCACTCATTCTTTTCTTCTGGGCGTCTTTTGAGGCAGGTTAATGCATTGCTCTGATTCCTAAGATTCCTAATCCTTCCCAGGTTAAGGATTATAGGCCTATTTCTTGTTGTAATACTATTTACAAGTGCATTGCTAAGCTTATTGCGAATAGAATCAAGGTTATCCTCCCATCAGTGATCAGTCATAATCAATCTGCTTTTGTCGCTGGAAGGCGTATCAGCGACAATATTCTTTTGTGTCAGGAATTGGTTCGGAATTATCACCGGAATGGCAGTTCCCCGAGATGTGCTCTTAAGATTGACTTGATGAAAGCTTATGACACTGTTCGTTGGGATTTTTTGGTTGAGGTTCTGCGGACTGTTGGTATTCCAGAGAGGATGGTGGTTTGGATTCAGGAGTGTATGACTACTACTAGATTGTCTGTTTCTATTAATGGAGAGCTGCATGGTTTCTTCTCTGGGGGTCGTGGGTTGCGACAAGGTGATCCTATGTCTCCTTATCTATTTGTTTTGGCTATGGAAGTTTTGTCAGGTCTTCTTCGTAATATGGCTACTAATCCGGGTTTCCAGTTCCACTGGCGGTGTTCTAAGGACCGTCTTACTCATCTATGCTTTGCGGATGACCTTATGATTTTTGTAAAGTAGATGCATCCTCTGTTTCCTTGATCAAAGATTGTCTTGGGCAGTTCAGTGGTTTATCAGGTTTAATCCCGAATCCAGCTAAAAGTCATTTCTTCTTCTCTGGTATCTCTTCTACCCTGCAAGGCCAGCTGCGTGATATGTTAGGGTTCCAGGTAGGGATTCTTCCTGTGCGGTATTTGGGTGTCCCTTTGATCTCTACTAAACTTAGGGCCTCTGATTGTGCTTCTCTTGTGGATCGTATTGTTATGCGTGCTAAAAGTTGGAGTTGTAAGTTTCTCTCTTACGTAGGTCGGCTTCAGCTTATTAAGTCTGTTTTGTTCTCCATTCAAGTTTATTGGTCTTCTTTATTTATTCTTCCTAAGTCTGTGGTTAGGAAGGTGGAGACGATCCTGCGTTCCTTCCTTTGGAAGGGTAGTGCGCTTACCTCTTCTGGGGCAAGGGTAGCTTGGAGCAAAATTTGTTTACCTCTAAAGGAGGGGGGCTGGGTATTAAGAGTCTGGATTCTTGGAATAGAGCGGCTATTGTCAAGCATATCTGGTTTCTCTGTTCTGGCCAGGTTTCCTCTTGGTCAATTTGGGTTTACTCTTATTTGTTGAGGGGGAGAAGCTTTTGGGAGATCCCTTGTCCTTCTGACTGCTTGGAGTTGGCGTAAGATTTTGGAGCTTCTTTTGGTCCCGTCGGCGGATGAGAGTGAGGATTGGGAATGGTGAGAAGACTTTATTGTCGTTTGATTATTGGCATCCTCTTGGCCCGATTATGGACACGTTGGGCGAGATAGTGATTTATGATTCTGGCTTGGATAGAATGGCCATAGTTGCTTCCATTATCTCGGATTCTGCTTGACATTGGCCCCCTTCTAGATCTGCTACTCTTGTAGATTTGGCTCAGTCTCATCTACCGTCTCCTTCTAGTTTGAGGGAGGATGTGCTGGTTTGGGAGGACGATAGAAATGGAAGATTTTATGTGGATATTGCCTGGAATGCTATGAGGTCAAGGAGACCCGAGATGCCTTGGTCTCGAGTTATTTGGTTCCGGAAAGCTATTCCCTGCCATTCATTCTTCTTTGGATGACTATTCAGGGAGGCCTTTGTACTCAGGACAGTCTGATGAGATTTGGCATCTCCGCTTGCTCGCGGTGTATTCTTTGTGGTTGTTCGAGTGAGGACATTGATCATATTTTCTTCCAGTGCCTCTTTTCTTCGAGGGTCTGGTCGTCTGTGCTAGCCATGTGTGTGGTTAGATTGGAGTCGCCGAGATTGGTGTCAGACTGTTGAGTGGTTATGTCAGTTCTCTGGTGCCTCTTTATGTCATCTTCTGGTTCGTCTGTCTTTTGCAGCGTCAGTCTACCATATTTGGAGGGAGAGGAATGCTCGCACTCATGATATGCCTCTTCGGCCTGTTTCTGCTCTTCTTTATGATATTGTTTTTGATGTTCGGAATCGTGTTAGCTTTTTACGTAAGGTGTATCCATCTTATGACAATAAATGGCTTCACCTTTCGTGGCACCTGCCCGATGACATCTTTTGTTGATCTTTTGTAGCCGGTTGGCTTTCTTCTTGGAGGGCCTGTCCTCTCTAGTGCTTGGGGCATGCCCCTTTGATCTTTTGCTTGTAGCCTTTCAACTTTTCTTCTAGGAGGGCTTGTCCTCTCTAGTTGCCTGGGGTATGCCCCTTTGCTCTTTGTGTAGTTTTCTTTTGGCTATAATACTTACTTTATCCAAAAAAAAAACACTCAAGGCAGAATGTTATTCATGATATTTTGATCACAAATCAACAAGAATCAGCAAGAAACAACAAGATCCAACAATGGCCGAATCAAGGTGAAAATAAAACCTTGATGCCGAAATTAAATCAACAAAGAACAAAGATGAATACAAGATTAAACAACACAAAGGATAGGAAATCAGACCTCAGAACCCTAAGCTCATGATACCAAATGACAAGAACTCACTTTGGTTTGAAACCAAGCAAACCCCCAAGCATCTTTCTCAAAACCCCAAGAACTTTGAATACTGATTTTGTAGGAACAAAACCCAACCAAGATCAGCCCTAACCACCATGAAACTCACGTCCATGATAACCACAAGCATGAAATCAGATTGTATTTTGCTAGCAATGGAGACGCCACTAAGTTGCCAAGCTTAGATAAGTCAATTTGAACTTGAAAAGGGGAATCCCTCCCTCAACAAGGTTTTCGGCCATAGCCATGGAAAGCTCAAGCTTTTCTTTCTTTCAAATGTTGTATATTACCTTGGTTCTCCAAAATACAAAGAAGAGTCATATAATAAGGGTTACAAGAGAGTAAAAAGACTAAAATGACCCTAGAGCTAAAATTACCAAAAACCCTAAGTCAAGCACCTCAACCACGACCATTGATTCTCAAACTTTGGCATCCTGAACTATCTTTGACTAAGGAGGACTTGTTCAAGGTTCGGTCTGGATCAGACTCTTTGATTACCTTTACTTATGGACGGCGAAAGGGATTAGTTGTGTGGCTAGTGTTGTTGGGAGACCTCTCAATGCTGACCATATTACCCTTTCCAGGAAACGGCTCAGTTTCGCTCGTGTTTGTGTTGAGATTGATGCTCGGAACCCCTTGTCGAGGAGATTGTTTTCCAAAACCCTAATGGCACTAGGGTACCTATTAGGGTTGAGTTTGAATGGGTTCCTGTGAAATGTTCCACTTGTGAAGTTTTTGGCCATTCGGTGAATTCTTGCCCTAAAAAGGCTCATAGTAAGGAGGTTAATAAACCTTCTTAGTCCGGAATTCCCAAGCCTTCTATTCCGTCTATGGATAAAGATGTTATGGTTGACACTACTAAGGATCAGGCGGGTGCCTGGATCCCGGTCACTAAAAAGAAGAATAGTAAGGGAGCTTCTGTGACCACTCCTGTTAGGTCGAGTGGTGATATGCCTCAGTATGCTGATAGGACTCTTGTTTTGGGTGAGTGTTCTGCTAATGGGTTGGATTCGACTCTGGTTGCTCCTTCCTTGCCTGTGGTTTCTTCTGAGATAGTTTCTGTGGAGACAGATGGAAATATGAAAGGTGAGTGTTCCTTTGCTTCTTCACGTCTTGTTGAGGATCTTCCTAAACCTGATTTAGCTGAGTGCTCGCCTTCTGTATCTTATGATTCGCCTACTCCCATGGTTAACAGTTTGGCTAATAAGGCTATTGACTCTCTGGATTTCAAGAAAATGGCTTATGGTAACAAATCTAGAAAGGGTTCTGGTGGTAAGAGGAGTCAGAAACGGCAGTCCCCTAGGGGGGGTCGTCGACGTTGATTTGTTGGGTTTGGCTCTATTCTTCTATGTTTTAATGATTTTTGGTTGTTGGAACATTCGGGGTCTCAATGACCCATTAAAACATGCTAAAGTTAAGAGGTTTCTTTGTGATGAGAAGCTCTCGTTGTGTGGTTTAGTTGAAACCAAGGTTAAGGAGGTTAATTTTATGAATATCTCTCGTGCGATTAATCCTTCATGGAAGTTTTTTTGCCACTCTGATATTAGCCCGTTTGGTCGTATCTGGGTTTGTTGGAACCCTAGTGACATTGATGTTAGCATTATTCATTCTTCAGCTCAAGTTATTCATTGTAGTGTGACTCATATCTCTGGGATGTGGAATTGTGTAGTTTCGGTGGTTTATGGTGAGTGTGACTACGAGAAGCGTCGGGATCTTTGGGCTGACCTGACTTCTAGTGGTAGTGTTTTTGATGATTCCCCGTGGCTTGTTTTGGGAGACTTCAATGCCATCCGCTCTCCGATTGAGCATTGTGGTGGGTCTGTGGCTTGGCCGGCTTGGAAAGATGATTTGGGCTGTTGTTTGGGGCAGGCTAGGTTGGATGATCTTCAGTTCTATGGTTGTCAGTTTACCTGGTTTAATAAGCAGATTCAGTCTCCTATTTGGCGTAAGTTGGACCGTGTTCTTGTTAATTCTTCTTGGGAGTGTCTCTTCCGGGTTCTTCTGCCCGCTTTCTTCCTCCCCGGATTTCTGATCATTCTCCTATGGTTGTTAAGCTTGCAGAGCTCCCTAAGAGGAAAATCCCCTTTAAGTTCTTTGAGTTCTGGGTTGATCATCCTGATTTTCTCTCTGTTGTGGCTAAGGCGTGGGATATTGATGTTCTTGGTACTCCGATGTTCCGTTTATGTTGTAAGCTGAAGAGTGTTAAGTTGGCATTGAAGAAATTTAATGTTGAGCATTTCTCTAAGATTCCGTGTCAAGTTTTGGAGATTAGGAAGGAGTTGGACAGAGTGCAGTGCTTTACAGGACTACCCTAGTGACCCTGCTTTGCTAGCTGAAGAAGCTCGTCTTTCGTTACTGTATGGTGATTTGAGTCGGGCTGAGGAAGGCTTCAATAGACAGAAATCTCGTGTTCAGTGGCTTAACCTTGGGGATCAGAATACTAAATTCTTCTTTACCGCTATGAAGAGTTTTCACGGTCGTAGTAAGATTACTTCTATAACTAAGGAGGATGGGACCCATGTGGAGGAAGATGTTTTGGTTAGAGGTGAGATTGTTTCTTTTTTGAGACCCTTTTAGGTCCTCAGCATGGTCAGCAGGATTTTGATAGGGTGGCCCTTCAATCTGCTATTAATAGACATGTGACGGCTGAGCAGAGTGAGGCTCTTTCCAAGGAGGTTTCAGATGAGGAGATTAAGGTTGTCCTGTTCGGGTTGAAGGACAATAAAGCTCCAGGCCCATATGGGTTTAATTCGGGTTTCTTTAAGAAGTCTTGGAATATTGTGGGGAATGATGTCCTTTGTGCTATTCACTCATTCTTTTCCTCTGGGCGTCTTTTGAGGCAGGTTAATGCTACATCTATTGCTCTGATTCCTAAGATTCCTAACCCTTCCCAGGTTAAGGATTATAGGCCTATTTCTTGTTGTAATACTATTTACAAGTGTATTGCTAAACTTATTGCGAATAGAATCAAGGTTATCCTTCCTTCTGTGATCAGTCATAATCAATCTGCTTTTGTTGCGGGAAGACGTATCAGCGACAATATTCTTTTGTGTCAGGAATTGGTTCGGAATTATCACCGGACTGGCAGTTCCCCGAGATGTGCTCTTAAGATTGACTTGATGAAAGCTTATGACACTGTTCGTTGGGATTTCTTGGTTGGGTTTTGCGGATTGTTGGTATTCCAGAGAGGATGGTGGGTTGGATTCAGGAGTGTATGACTTCTACTAGGTTCTCTGTGTCTATTAATGGTGAGTTGCATGGTTTTTTCTCTGGGGGTCGTGGGTTGCGACAAGGTGATCCTATGTCTCCTTATCTCTTTGTTTTGGCTATGGAAGTTCTGTCAGGTCTTCTTCGTAATATGGCTACTAATCCGGGTTTCAAGTTCCACTGGCGGTGTTCTAAGGAACGTCTTACTCATCTCTGCTTTGCGGATGACCTTATGATTTTTTGTAATGCAGATGTATCCTCGGTTTCCTTGATCAAGGATTGTCTCGGGCAGTTCAGTGGTTTATCAGGTTTAATCCCGAATCCAGCTAAGAGTCAATTCTTCTCTTCTGGTATCTCTCCTACCATTCAAGGCCATCTGGGTCATGTTTTGGGTTTCCAAGTAGGGATCCTTCCAGTGCGGTATTTGGGATCCCTTTGATCTCTACTAAACTTCGGGCCTCTGATTGTGCTTCTCTTGTGGATCGTATTGTTATGCGTGCTAAGAGTTGGAGTAGTAAGTTTCTCTCTTATGCGGGTCGGCTTCAGCTTATTAAGTCTGTTTTGTTCTCCATTCAAGTTTATTGGTCTTCCTTATTTATTCTTCCTAAGTTGTTGTTAGGAAGGTGGAGACGATTCTGCGTTCTTTCTTTGGAAGGGTAGTGCGCTCACCTCTTCTGGGGCGAGAGTGGCTTGGAGCAAAGTTTGTTTACCTCTTAAGAAGGGGGGCTGGGGATTAAGAGTTTGGATTCTTGGAATAGAGCGGCTATTATTAAGCACATTTGGTTTCTTTGTTCTGGCCAGGTTTCCTCTTGGTCGAATTGGGTTCACTCTTATTTGTTGAGGGGGAGAAGTTTTTGGGAGGTCCCTTGTCCTACTGACTGCTCTTGGAGTTGGCGTAAGATCTTGGAGCTTCGTTCTTGGTCCCGGCGGCGGATGAGAGTTAGGATTGGGAATGGTGAGAAGACTTTATGTGTTTGATTTTGGGCATCCTCTGGGCCCGATTGTGGACACGTTGGGAGAGAGTGATTTATGACTCTGGCTTGGATAGGATGGCCACAGTTGCTTCCATTATCTCTGATTCTGCTTGGCATTGGCCCCCTTCTAGGTCTGCTGCCCTTGTTGATTTGGCTCAGTCCCATCTTCCGTCTCCTTCTAGTTTGAGGGAGGATGTGCTAGTTTGGGAGGATGATAGGAGTGGGAGATTTATGTGGATAGTGCCTGGAATGCCATGCGGACTAGGGGAACCTTGATGCATTGGTCTCGAGTTGTTTGGTTCCGGAAGGCTATTCCCCGCCATTCCTTTCTTCTTTGGATGTCTATTCAGGGAGGCCTTTGTACTCATGATAGTTTGATGAGGTTTGGCATCTCTTCTTGCTCGCGTTGTATTCTCTGTGGTTGTTCAAGTGAGGACATTGATCATCTTTTTTTCCAGTGTCTTTTCTCTTCGAGGGTATGGTCGTCTGTTCTGGCTATGTGTGGGTTAAACTGGAGACGCCGGGATTGGCGTCAGACTGTTGAGTGGTTATGTCAGTTCACCGATGCTTCTTTATGTCACCTATTGGTTTGTATGTCCTTTGCAGCCTCAGTCTACCATATTTGGAGGGAGAGGAATGCTCGCACTCATGATATGCCTCTTCGGCCTGTTTCTGCTCTTCTATTGATATTGTTTTTGATGTTCGGAATCGTGCTAGCTTTTTACGCAAGGTGAAACCATCTTATGACAATAAATGGCTTCACCTTTCGTGGCACTTGCCCGATGACATCTTCTGTTGATCTTTCTTGTAGCCTTTCGGCTTTTCTTCTAGGAGGGCTTGTCCTCTCTAGTTGCCTGTGGTATGCCCCTTTGCTCTTTGTATAGTTTTCTTTGGTTATAATACTTACATTATCCAAAAAAAAATTGACGTGTTTCCGGCTAAGTAGAGATCTAAGCATAATTAAGCCTAATGGCATAGTCAACCATGCTAATTACATCATAAATAAAGTCAAAATCTCGAGCACAAATTGACGCGGAACTCACTTGGAGAATTAGGCCAAGCAAACCCCTCGCAGCGGACAGAACCCCAAGAATCGCGAATTTTATATGCAAATTCAACAAAAGGCAAACAATCCTCCCAAGTTTTCAAGTTCTTAGAGACAATAGTTCGCAATAACTGAGTCAAAGTCCTATTAACCACTTCAGTCTGTCCATCAGTTTGGGGATGACAAGTAGTAGAATACAAAAGTTTTGTTCCTAACTTACCCCATAAAACTTTCCAAAAGTGACTAAGGAATTTAACATCACGATCTGAAACTATACTCCGTGGAATTCCATGGAGTCGTACCACTTCTCTAAAGAAAAGTCAGCAATGTTAGTGGCATCATCAGTTTTATGACATGCTATAAAGTGTGCCATCTTACTGAACCTATCAACCACTACAAAGATGGAATCTCTACCATGCCTAGTCCTAGGTAAACCCAATATAAAACCATTGATACATCTACCACGGCTCACTAGGTACAGGCAACGGTGTATACAACCCATGAGGCATAACCTTAGATTTAGCCTTTTTACAATCAAGCATTTATCACACAAACGCTCAATATCTCTCCGCATTTTAGGCCAATAAAAATGTTCACTCAATACCCCTAAGGTAGACTTTTCACATGCAGTATGATGGTACTAAAGTCAGTATCATTTGCATAAAGTTCTTTAATAAATTCAAACCCAAGCATTCTTGCACTCAATGAAGTAAGTAAAGCATACCTTCGCGATAGTGCATCAGCGACAATGTTTTCCTTACCTTGTTTGTAGCGAATTACGTATGGAAATGTCTCAATGAACTCGAACCACTTTGAGTGTCGTTTGTTCAACTTACCTTGGCCCTTCAAGTGCTTCAATGATTCATGATCAGTATGGATCACAATTTCTCGAGGCCACAGATAATGCTACCAAGTCTCAAGGGCTCTCACTAGCGCATACAACTCCTTGTCATATGTGGGGTACCTCAAAACTGCTCCATTCAGCTTCTCACTAAAGTAAGCTATTGGTCGCTTTTCTTGCATAAGAACAGCTCCAATTCCTATTTCGGATGCATCACACTCAATCTCAAATGTCTTTTCAAAATTGGGTAGCGCCAAAACTATAGTAAATTGACGTGCTTCCGGCTAAGTAGAGATCTAAGCATAATTAAGCCTAATGGCATAGTCAACCATGCTAATTACATCATAAATAAATTCAAAATGTCGAGCACAAATGACAAAAATGCCCTCATTTGGCCGAATTCAACATAGTCCCAAAATGGGTGAAATCGGGTCAAAAGGGTGCTGGTACTGAAGCTGCTCTGCTATGCTTCAGTCTGAGCTGATCTGGGTCAAATGAAATAGCTTGGGGACCTATCTGGTTATGCCCATATGTGTCTCTGGTGTGCACTTGACTTGGTTGCTGCAATTGGTCACATAGCTCTGAGTAAGCCTACTACTACCTGGGTGCCAAAATCTAAAAAACCCTCGGTTAGTTCTAAAATTGAGAGTTATGTGGAATGGGTGACAGTCTATAGGAAGAATAAGGGCAAGGGAGTGCTAAAGGACGACATTTCTCTGCATGTTACTAAGTTGGTTTCTGGATCTTTGAGTCAGGTTGGTGCTTCTGAGAAGATCATTTCAAAATGATTGGAGGTTACTATTTGTGAAGCTAAGGAAGAGGGTGAATGCACTCCTAGTGTTCGAGAAGTGAATAGTGAGGTCAATTTGGTCTCTTGTGAGGGCTTGTGTATTGGGGAAACTTCTGAGCCTAATGTTAGTATTGGTAAGGTGTTTATATCTGAGCCTCGTGAG